>PQFF01000064.1:158272-197073 GCA_003547095.1 Diversispora epigaea | reverse complement strand
TAATTATTATTTTCTATTTATATAATAATTTTTACTGAATTTTATTTCATAATAATTTTTTATTTATCAAATATTAATCAATTTATAAATCTTTTTTTTTATTCTTAATATTAAAAATAATTGTAAGATAGATCACTTGTATCAACCATATAAAGAATACACTAATCAAAGTATCAAAAAACTCCTGATCAAATAGTATACAAGTGGAGATCGTACTGGTCCTGCGCAGAATCGCATGATGCGCAGCTACCCTAATGTAATAGTGTTTCAGAACCATTTTTCAAGTGTTCAAAGTATTTAACGTTAAAAAAAAATTAATAAAATATAAATTTAATTATATCTAAAAAACACTTTTTTTTATCGGGGAAATATAATAATAATTGAATGAGTAATTTAAATTCAATCAATGGATAAATAGTAATTTAAGTTGAAATGTCAATTCTATATTTCTATATTTCTTGATATCGATAAAAAAAAATGAGAAACAGTAAAATAATAAATTAAATTTTATTGTTTCTCGATAAAAATTTATTTAAATACATATGTATTTATTAATATGATCAATACAATAAAATAAAATATTAAATAAGATACTGTGGTGTCAAAAAAAATGCACTTTAGAAAATAAAAAATTTAACTACGCTAGGAAAATATCATAATATAATATAATGTTAAATAATACAAAAAAACAATAAAATAGATGATATGCACTTGATTATATAATATTTGTTGCTTAGAAAAACGTTTATTTTACCACGTTTTTGAAACGAGTTTAATTAATTTTAAGCATATTTCTAACAGAATTTTCTCCCAGATTTTTTTATCATTTCCCTTCATCTTTTAAATAAAAATATCATTGTTGGCATAAATAAATTTTTGAAATTAAAGAATGAAATGTTATCCTCAAATATAGCTACGGACCCTTTAACTAAAAAATTTACCACCATTTATAATTATAATTGCTCAAATTACAATTAACTATATATATTAATTAATCTATGACTATAAAATGAGAATTAACAAACCAAAACGGAGTGATCATCAAAGCAAAACTAACGAAAATTTTATTTTTTATTTTATTTCATTTTCTCGACAATTCACTTTATATTTTAAAAATCCAAAAACACTTTGTAACAATTTTATAAAAGGACTTATAAAAATTGAAATGGTGATCGTTAAAGGAACAAATTGATCATACAGTTAGCCTTGATGCAATGGACCCTTTAAGTCAAAAAAAATTCCAAAAATAAATGTTATTTTTTTATTTATTCCTTCATTTTTTTTTCAAAAAATCCATGATTCTTCCTTTTTCCCAAAAAGGAGTGATTTTCATGAAAAAATCTCCAAACTATTTATTATCTGTTATAAATATCTTATCAAAATTAAACTAATTTATCATTGAAGTTAATTAAAAATAGTTAATTTGTTTAGTCAATTTACTTTAAAATAATTGCTTGATATTTAGATCAACAGGAACAGCGGATAGATCTAAATCTTTTAAAACATATCATCATCATGGAATGAGATAATATTACATAAATTAATTATCATGTATTTATCAAAAAATTCATCAGTTATTCCATGCATTTATAAATTGTAAGCAATAGAAAATGCCCTTGTTGCTTCGTTGTTCATTGTAATTTAATTTTGATTACTAGAATAAATAAATAAAATATTGCACTTATTGCTATCTTTCATATTCTCTAATTGTTAATCCGTAATTTATAAAGATATCAATGATCCGCGTTCATTTATATCGAGGCTAAAAAAATCAATCAAAGAATCATTACGTAGTTTGAATTTGACCCAATTGATCTTCTTTGTAAGAGATGGCATTAATATAATGTTTATTATTTTATTATTTATTATCTAGACCGATATAAGAATCCTATAAAATTTTTGTGAGGTGCATACTCAATTCCACATTTCATCATTATTTTTATGTTTCGTAATGTAAAATAAAAATTATTATAATAATTAATTTAAAATATTAACATAATTAGGTCATTGAAGTTTTCGATGAATCATTTAATATGTATACAAATTGTAATAATCAAAGGATTTGAAATATTTGCTGATAAACGATTAATTCTTCTTATAAACATCTGCTGAATCTCCATTAGCGTAAGAATGCAATAAATATCTTAGAATTTTATGAATTCAATTAACTTTGTTATTATCAATATTTAACAATAACATTATAGGGATTCTTTGTCATGTAGCCCTTGCTTTTTAATTATATTATGAAAAACTTAACAATGATAATATTAGAATTATTCAAAAAAAATAGAATTGTTAACACAAGACTATTGAATGGTCTTTAGTTTCAATAATGACATTATGTCCATCTTCATTTTCTCCATTCCCTAAATGTTTAACAAAATTTCTAAGTTTTTTCAAACTAAGACTTTTCAATGTTTCTCTCTGACTGATTATAACCCAAATAATGAAAAAAAAATAATATTTTCGATTCGTTAATATTATCTGGATTTGGACCTGTAGACTAATTTGTGATGAATATATGGAAATAAAATAAACTAAATTATTAATTATAAATTTAAGAGTGAATGAGAATAATCAAAAGTGGCTTGAAGTGTTGTTGATGATAAATCAAATCCATTTTGAGTAGGTAAAGTTCTAACTTGAGTATTCATGCAAGTTCGAATGCATAATGCTTTCTTCATCTCATCCGTACAATATTCTTGACCAAAAGGTAGTCCCAAAGCATAGGCATAGTAACTTTACACCAGATTTGATTAACCAACAATGATGAACATCAGGAAAATTTAAAAACCGTAAATTTACGCAAAATTACGATACCCACATGAATTTTTACGTAAATTTACGTAAATCTACGGTTTTAAATTTCCTGATGAGTTCTTATGCATCTTTGATGGGATGGAAGATGATAAAGAGTTTGTTTTGCGTGATAATGATGATCGTGCAATTTTTATTAATAATTTATGAAGAGAATTTTATGAGCTGGATAGATGATGAAAAGATCAGAAATAGATTCTACCTTTTTTGCATCACAAGCACAAAAAATGGATTGACTTGTTTTCTTGCACCTTTTCAAGGTGAACCCAATACAATTTCATTTAAAATAGGTTTTATTAATCGAAAGATATAATTTTTTGTGTATCGGAATTTATAGAAAAACATAGGCAATTTAGGTTGTCAGCCTTTTCTTTGTAGCTGTAGTAAAAAAAAATCAAGAATAGAGGTTAGTAAATTTTGTTAAAAAAACAATGAAGATGGTGGAAATGGTATATGAAGAAAACCTGCCAATTTTAAAATAACATGATGATTGGCAATGTACTATTTTTTGAAAATATACTATTAATTTAATAACAACTATTAATAAACAAAAGTTCAGGGGCGTTTCTTAGAAAATACTAAAAATTACTTTTAATTTTTCCTTGGAATTGATGCCTAAATTAACAAACATTGTAAGTTTTTAATTTAATTTATAATTATTTTGCACTTAAAAAGTAAAAATTACATGTTGATTCGGAAACAGAATTTTTTTAAACATATGTAACTATCTATTAAATTGTTCGCGTTTATTATAAAGTTTAGGATTTTGGTAGTTAGTAGAAAGTTAGGGTTAGTGTTGGTTATATTAGAATTACCTATACTAGGATACACTTGATACAATATTCATAGCAAGTGATTCTCTATACGTACAATGCTAAGTTTCACAATATTAAGGTTTAATCATTTTTCACTCAACGTGATTATATCGCTTCCTCAGAAAGTATTTCTTTAAAAAACGTACAGTTATATCCGATATCACGAAATTTTAAATAATAAAAACAAACAAGTTTAATATATTATAATTGCTAAAATTCCGGAGCATTTTATTAATATTATTTTTTTTTTGAGAAAAAATATTTTTAATTAATGGCATTCGAATTAACATAAAATCTAATTTACTACTTTTAAACCTTTATTATTGATAAAATATTTTATTTCGAAAATGGCTCATCATTTGTGCAAATGGATTGTCTTAATAACAATGAATGCTTAGTGTGACTATTGCACGAAGAAATTCTTAATCATTCGCTAATTATGAAGATCGGGCTAACATGTGTAACTTTGTAATTCCAATTTTAGGAATGAGATCAAAATATATTCTTTTAATAGAAAAATAGAACTTTTAAATTCAATAAATTTTATTACAACTTTACTCTACTGACAAACCATTACGAAATGGGAAACACATATTACAATGAAAATGAAACTACAAAGATGGAAGAGGAAAAATTTCGTCAGTACATGAAATCAGCTGAAGGTGGAAACCATATGGGACAAAATAATTTTGGATATTGTTATCATAATGGAATTGGAACCATAAAAGATGAAGGTAAAGCATTCCAATGGTACCTGAAATCAGCTGAAGGGGGAAATAATCTAGGACAATTTAATCTTGGAAATTGTTATAAAGATGGGATTGGAACCATAAAAGATGAAGAGAAAGCATTTCA
Organism: Diversispora epigaea; assembly: GCA_003547095.1. NCBI lineage: Eukaryota > Fungi > Glomeromycota > Glomeromycetes > Diversisporales > Diversisporaceae > Diversispora > Diversispora epigaea. The sequence goes on along the minus strand of PQFF01000064.1, from coordinate 192,586 downwards.
GTGGTACCTGAAATCAGCTGAAGGAGGAAATAATCTAGGACAATACAATCTTATCTTCTGTTATGTTAATGGGATTAGAATCATAAAAGATGAAGGGAAAACATTCCAATGGTACCTGAAATCAGCTGAAGGGGGAAATCACATCGGACAATTAAATCTTGCTGCATGTTATCGAAATGGGATTGGAACCATAAAAGATGAAGGGAAAGCATTCCAGTGGTACCTGAAAACAGCTGAAGGGGGAAATAATCTAGGACAATACAATCTTGCTTTATGTTATGATAATGGGATTGGGACCATAAAAGATGAAGAGAAAGCATTTCAATGGTACCTGAAATCAGCTGAAGGTGGAGACAGTGATGCTCAATTTAATCTTGGTTATTGTTATGAAAAAGGAATTGGAATTATAAAAGGTGAAGAGAAAGCATTCCAGTGGTACCTGAAATCAGCTGAAGGAGGAAACCATAAGGGACAAAATAATCTTGGAAGTTGTTATCACTATGGCATTGGAATTACAAAAGATGAAAGGAAAGCATTCCAGTGGTACCTGAAATCAGCTGAAGGAGGAAACTGCACAGGACAAGATAATCTTGGAACTTGTTATCGAGATGGGATTGGAAACATAAAAGATGAAGGGAAAGCATTCAAGTGGTACCTGAAATCAGCTGAAGGGGGAAATAATCTAGGACAATTTAATCTTGGAATTTGTTACGAAAATGGGATTGGGACCATAAAAGATGAGGAGAAAGCATTTCAGTGGTACCTGAAATCAGCAGAAGGGGGAAATCACATCGGACAAAGTAATCTTGGTTATTGTTATAAAAATGGGATTGGCACCATAAAAGACGAAGGGAAAGCATTTCAGTGGTACCTGAAATCAGCCGAAGGTGGAGACAGTGATGGACAATACAATCTTGCCTTATGTTATGATGATGGGATTGGAACCATAAAAGATGAAGGGAAAGCATTTCAGTGGTACCTGAAATCAGCTGAAGGAGGAAACTGCACGGGACAAGATAATCTTGGAACTTGTTATCGAGATGGGATTGGAACCATGAAAGATGAAGGGAAAGCATTCCAGTGGTACCTGAAATCAGCCGAAGGGGGAAACAATCTAGGACAACTTAATCTTGGAATTTGTTATGAAAATGGGATTGGAACTATAAAAGATGAAGAGAAAGCATTCCAGTGGTATCTGAAATCAGCTGAAGGGGGAAATAATCTAGGACAATTTAATCTTGGAAATTGTTATGAAGATGGGATTGGAACCATAAAAGCTGAAGAGAAAGCATTTCAGTGGTACCTGATATCAGCTAAAGGAGGAAACCACATGGGACAACATAATCTTGGACGTTGCTATCACTATGGAATTGGAATTACAAAAGATGAAGAGAAAGCATTCCTGTGGTTTCTTAAATCTTCTGAAGGAGGAGAAAAATTTGGACAAAGTTCAGTTGAATATTTCTATCGAAATGAAATTTCATATATTAAAAAATATCAGAATAAATTAAAATATCGATGCATCAATTGCGAAAATTTGAATCAACTAAATAATACATGTTCAGATTGCAAACTTATAGAAATGCCAAAATGGACTAGTGGTAATTATGATGTTGACAAAATCATTCAAATGACTCAATCAGATGAGAATGCAAATGAATGGGAAATTTGGAGATGGATAGATTATAGTAAATTGAAAAACATAGAATATTTAGCTGAAGGAGGGTTTGGCAGTATTTGGAAAGCAGAATGGATAGATATGCCTGAAGAGGTATTTGAATTTTATAAATCAAATCAAGTTGCCTTGAAGAAACTTAAAAATTCACAAGAAATTAGTTCAGAATTTTTAAAAGAGGTAATGTTAAACACACATCAGTATACCAATATGTTTCATATAATATATAGTATTATTTATATTAATTTTAATTNATATTTCTATCGAAATGAAATTTCATATATTAAAAAATATCAGAATAAATTAAAATATCGATGCATCAATTGCGAAAATTTGAATCAACTAAATAATACATGTTCAGATTGCAAACTTATAGAAATGCCAAAATGGACTAGTGGTAATTATGATGTTGACAAAATCATTCAAATGACTCAATCAGATGAGAATGCAAATGAATGGGAAATTTGGAGATGGATAGATTATAGTAAATTGAAAAACATAGAATATTTAGCTGAAGGAGGGTTTGGCAGTATTTGGAAAGCAGAATGGATAGATATGCCTGAAGAGGTATTTGAATTTTATAAATCAAATCAAGTTGCCTTGAAGAAACTTAAAAATTCACAAGAAATTAGTTCAGAATTTTTAAAAGAGGTAATGTTAAACACACATCAGTATACCAATATGTTTCATATAATATATAGTATTATTTATATTAATTTTAATTTTTTGCAACTTTAGTTAACTGCAAATTTCCAATGTCGTGATAAATATGTTTTGCCAATTTTGGGTATAACCCAAGATTTAATGACAAAGGAATATGCAATAGTTTTACGACATATGAAAAATGGAAATTTGAGAGATTTTCTTGATCAAAATAAATCATTACCTTGGATTGAACGATTATGGTTATTGAATTCTTTTATTAGAGGATTAAAAGTTATTCATAGTAAAGGATTTATCCATCGTGATATTCATCCTGGGAATCTTATGGTAACTGAAATATATAATAATTCAAAATATAAATTCATAAGATTAGGAGATTTAGGACTATGTAGATTAGTAAATGAAATCTCATCATCAGGAGCATATGGTGTATTGCCATATATTGCACCTGAGGTATTGAATAAATATCAATATTCACAAGCTTCAGATATTTATAGTGTTGGAGCTATGATGTGGGTCATTTCAACAGGAAAAAGACCATTTGCTAACAGAGCATATAATGCAGAATTAGCTGTTGATATTTTCAATGGACTTCGACTAAAAATCAATAAAGATACACCTCAATGTTACATAGAATTAATGGAATTGTGTTGGAACAAAGATCCATCCAAACGTCCAAGTGCTGAAACAATTTATAATATATCAGAAAAATGGATTATTTCTTTACTGTATAATGAAAAATCAACAGATTCACTTATGTTTTTAAATGCGGAACAAAAAATGCATGATTTAAGTGAAGATGAAGATTTATCTTCAGCTGAAACTACTCATTCTGAAGCATATATTACAAGTAAACTTTTACCTTCTGATTTTAATAATCTTCATATAGATAATCTCAATTTTGATTGTCGTTAAATTTAATTTGGTTGGATTGCAATAGATCAAGAAGTTTATCAAGAAGTTTAACTAAAATTTTTAATTTGTTGGCCATTTTGTATTCAATTGTTTTAATTTCTTCTCATGTAACAATTTTATAATAAATAAACGTATTGGAGTGAGGCTCTATTGGTTAAAAAAAAATTACTATGTTATTAACTTAAAATAATAATATATGGTACAGGTGCACAAAGCATTCAAAAATTTCAAGATAATTTTTTATGTATTTTTAAAAGGGAGTGGAATTATTATTATAAAATAAATTTTTGCAATATATATTACAATTATTTGTATTTTGCAATTATTAGTAGATATAGTCAGCAGGAAATTTTTTAGGGTGAAGGTTTCCAAATCTTTTTCAGTTATGAAATATTTTCGAAAGTTTTTATCGAAAATTTTTATTTTTGAAATTTTTGTACACAATATTTTGAAGTCTTAGAAATATGTAAGTTTTTCAAAGTCTTGCCTCCAAAATATCTTCGCAAATTTTTTGAAAACGAAGTTTTACTAGTTGAAGACCTCTGATTTGTTATACTTACATAAGTTTTTCAATAATTATTTTTTATAAATGCATAAACTTTTTGAAATTCTTGTGCACAATATTTCGAAGTCTGAGAAACACGTAAGTTCTTCAAAGTTTTTCTCCATAATATCTTTGTAAGTTATTGAAAAAAAAGTTTTACTATGTGAAGGCCTGTGATTTGTTACGTTTTTCGATGATTGTTGTTTATCAAACATATGCGTATTTCGAGTCTGAGATCATCAAATATCTTTGTAAGTTTTAAAGTCATAATTTGTTACATAAAACTTCAAAATCAAGTGTATGCGTAAAATTTCATAAAATTTTGTATACAATAATTCGAAATTAAAATATTTTCTCGTAGGTTAAAAAAATAACAAATTTCGATTTTCTCGATACATTATAAAATACAAATTTAACGTTTTTTGATGTTTATTACAATGATTATGGGTAAAAATAATAAACCAAACAACATTGTTTTTAGATGAGTAAAATTTTTCATAAAGAACTATTGCATACTTTTCTAAGCGCAAAGTGTAATGCATTCAATTTACGATTTATGAAATATAAGAAATAAAAAATATGATAACAATTGTAATAATAGATGATAATCGAATTAATTGAAATAAATGAAATACTCAACTTCATCAGTCCTTAAAATTTCCTGTCATTTAAAGATCAGTTCTTTCAAAGCGTTTTCCATTTAATGTGGAATAATAATTAGTTTCTTCTTTAATTTTAATTCTACTTAATTTAGCTTCTTTCCTTAAATCACCAAAGCTCTTTAAATTAAATAAAAATTCGAAACTATTTAGAAAATTACTATTGTTTAATTTATATTGATTATTGAGATTTTATTTATGATAATAATATTGAATAAAGAATATATTAAAATGAATAAATTTTAAAATTAATTACCAGATTACAACGTAACTTTTACTATTTTAATTCAAAAGTATTAATATTGTATAAACCGATTTTTTTTTCGATCAATTATTTGGATTTCTAAATCTAAATACTGAGAATAAACAATTTTTTCATGTATAAAACAAATTTTATTTTTAAGTTAACAATTGCTGTCATTGTTATAAAAAATAAATTTACATATGAATTTTCATACAAGAATAATAAAAATAATCTAAATCTGCTCTAAATTATTCGCCAGCTAAAGCATTATTATCCTTTAATATTTGTTCCAAACCAATTTACATCTGATTCACATGAGTTAGTTATAAATAAGATAAATGAACTTTTGCTGGGCATAGCAAGTAATGATTGGTGATTACTATGGTGATTTTTTTTTCTATACAGTTTTGGGTACATATCAAAAGTAGTACATTAATACATTAATAAAAAAATAAATTAAAGTATTTTTTTATAATTTTAATATCATAACTAAAGTCTCTGGTCGTGCCCTCATTAATCGTAAAAACTCCATATGGAACCATTGAATATAGATCTAAAAAAATGCATATATTAATGATTATTTATCTTGATTTGGCTGATTTAAATACTTTACTTAAATTTAATTTAGATATATAATAAATATCCTAAACGGTTTATTTGTTCTAAATATTATATCATTTCAAGAATAATTGTTGGTATTAATTCTTTTATTTATTGGGTCTTAACCATATTGCCAAAAAAGGTTATTAATAATACTAATATGGTGTATTTTTTTGGTATTATAAGAAGTTATTTAGAATAATGCAATTAAAAAGTCAATATAATTTTAATTTATTGAATATGCGAATTGATCCTTATACATTTATTTGAAATATTCACGAATTCCTGTACTATGCTACAGTTGTTTATAAGAAGTCTTTATGAATTTTTGGATGATCCCATTTAAAACATCTATTGTTAGTTAAGAATCATTTTAAATTATATTTCACTTGCCTCAGAAATAATTTTCTTTTTCTCTTTTTTTACTATTTACTACAATGGTCATAATTTAATAAAATATATAAAAGAAATCTTGCAAGCAGGGTACTGCATTTTTTATACCGAGAGAGCGCCTCGGATTCTTTATATTGGGCAGAGTGATATAACTCTGAATCTCTATTATTTGAGCAGAGTGAGATAACTCTGATTCTCTCTAATAATGGAGGGTAGAGTTGCCAATTCAATCCTAAGTAAAGTAAAATAAAACTATTGGTTTCAAAGTATTGAATATCTTGTTTTCTAATAATTAGCACTATTCAACCCAGCATTGTAAATGCGAAATAACATGTTCAATTATATACTATCATGTTAATTGCATATGTTCGTTAATAATGATAGCAAATTCTTGATTCATTGGTGATTCGAAATAGATCGAATTATTTATAATAAAAATTAGCGTAAGAATTTGAAATATTGTTTCTGCTACACACAGCTTCATAACGTGCTGCATAAATTCATCCAATGGGTCTTGTGTTTTTCATTAAGTCCTTTTCATCCAAATATTTTTCGGAGATTCCTTTCAGAAAAGTGTATTTGTAAAATCAAAAATTTCACTTATATTTGCTCTTGACCTGTAGTTCCTCAATAATTACTCCTATAAAATAAAGTGAACGATCAGAATATAAAATCAAAAAAAAAAAATAAAAAAAAAACAAAGCAAAGCGTATCGCGGATAGTGAGGACTGGAAACTTAAGATACTCCCAGATCAGGTATCGCAAAAACTACTAATACTTCGGATTCAGATAACACCTGTCAGAAGCGCCTTCCGAGCTGAAGCAAAATTACCTTTTCTTTTTAGTACAATTAATAAATAATNATTCATTGGTGATTCGAAATAGATCGAATTATTTATAATAAAAATTAGCGTAAGAATTTGAAATATTGTTTCTGCTACACACAGCTTCATAACGTGCTGCATAAATTCATCCAATGGGTCTTGTGTTTTTCATTAAGTCCTTTTCATCCAAATATTTTTCGGAGATTCCTTTCAGAAAAGTGTATTTGTAAAATCAAAAATTTCACTTATATTTGCTCTTGACCTGTAGTTCCTCAATAATTACTCCTATAAAATAAAGTGAACGATCAGAATATAAAATCAAAAAAAAAAAATAAAAAAAAAACAAAGCAAAGCGTATCGCGGATAGTGAGGACTGGAAACTTAAGATACTCCCAGATCAGGTATCGCAAAAACTACTAATACTTCGGATTCAGATAACACCTGTCAGAAGCGCCTTCCGAGCTGAAGCAAAATTACCTTTTCTTTTTAGTACAATTAATAAATAATGCTATACTAACTATATAATAATTAAAATAATTATTTACATTATCATTCTCTATATTCCCATGGCATGTTCATAATTTCAGACTAGAAAAAAAATTAATTAAAATAAAAATTAAATGAGCAAACAATAAAAATTTCTCTATATATACCTTCAATTCTATTGATCATTTTTAATCCTAATGATCTAACATCAAACTAGATATGTTATTTTTGTTCCAAATAATTTATGTAATTTATCAACAGCATCAAGCATCATCAAGATATTAGATAAAAATTTCTCAGAAGTATAATTTCTAAGCAATTGTAAATTTCCTTTTTAATTTCAATATAATAAATAATAAATAATAAAAATAATAATAAATTACCCAAATATTGACCAGTAGTTAATAACCATATCACAATTTTTGTCAAGCAAGTGGAAGAATTGCATATGCTGATAGTATTAATAATAACAATAATTAATAAATTAGATTATAAAAGTGAATATTCGTTAACTTATCTAGTGTCGGTGCTTTAGTTTGCTTCATTGCTTCGATGCTCTAGTAATTTAATTTTGATTTACCATAACTTAATAGCATAAATTAATAAAATAAAACATGAGCCCTTAAAGATATCTTTCATATTCATTAATTGTTATTTTCTTTTTCTTTTTTCTCATCCTTCCTATTAATGATTCATGTCTAAAAAGATTGAGTTAAACACTAATGACTCAACATCACTTAATGAAAAGGAAACATTAAAAGATATTGCACTTGATGTTATATTGGTGAAAGTTCATTGTAGCTTCTTTTTTAGAGAACATTCCTGCATGTCATTATATGTTCTTGAAGGAAAATACTAAGCTGTAATTTATTTTTTTTTAAAATTATTTTAATTATAATAATGCCTAGAACTAATCACTTTACTCATTCCTATTAACATCTAAATATTATTGTAGGAGGAATTGTAATCTTTCAAGAAACAGCTAGGTTTCTTTGTCATTGTCTCCTTAACTGTTGTTGTTCTAAACTAGAAGCAGAGTTATTGTCTGTATAAGAACTTGATAATTAGTATATAAAGCTTGTAAAATATTAAGTTTTTAATGAGCAAAGAATAGAGCAGCTTCAAAGAGAAGTCCACAACTTGAGGAGAAGTTGTAATGATATACAAGTAATTTTCATTATATTCTTAGGAATATTTCAATCATTTTTCTTAAAAAAATACATTTAATTCTTTTTAGATTCACTAGCTCATAAAACAAAAGATCTTTGTGCTGATAATACTCATCTCTCGTGAAAAAATGTTCATCTTCAGAACTCTCTTCAATATTTTTGTTGTTTAGTGCGTCACTTTTGAATACAAACTTCAGAAATAGATAAAATTCTCACAAAAATATTAGAAATAGTCAACAATAAAGATATCTATTTTGAATTATTAGTTTTTTTAATACTCTAATGTTATGTTACTCCATAGGTAAAATAAAAGAGATGTGCTCTGTAAGTCTTCTTTTATATTCATCTTTTCTTTTTATATTTTTACTGATTTTACAATTTCTTGAGTTAATTTGTCAGAGAAATGTTGTAAATCTTTTACTATTAATCTGTTGATCTGAGATTTTGATAAAGGTAAGTGTCTAAAATTCCAATATATTAATTTTATTCAAAAATTTTTTCTAACACTTGTTCTATTACTTCTGTCATTATTTAACAGTTATTTATCTTATGAAATATCTATAATTAATATTAAAATATGAAAATAGAAGATAATATATAATATTAATAATTAATACTAAAATAGGTTAACACCGGAATATTTATTAATTACTAATCCACCGATGAATCAGAGTACCACCTTGAATCTGTGTTTCCTACATGGTAATGTCTATCAATTTTTAACTTTTGAAAAAAACCTTGGGATTGGGCCTAATTTTCAAACTATTTTAATATAAATTTTTAAAACTCAAATTTCACAAAATAACTATAAAAATTTTTCAATTAGCCAAATTTTAACAAAATCGCCCCTAAATTTTTTGCTTACTAAAATTGCCAGATAAATGTCACAAAATCTATTTATATATATTTCTAAACATATATTAACATATTCTCATAAAAAAAATATTTTAAAAAATGTAGAATATTTGTTAAATTGACAAACTATTTGTAAAACCTGCAAAAATCACCTATCTAAAAGCACCTGCCCCATCCTTAAATCATGTATACTGAATATGTTTACATTATTTATTTTCAGTAAAAAAAATTTTATTATAAAATTTAATGCTCCATTGATCGGCGGATTGGCAATTAAGATTTCTAAGAATATTCAATTTTGTATACTTGTGGCGTATTTTGATTGGTAACATTACATAAGAGTAGTTACACACTATATATACGATTTTTTTTTTAAATTTTCTTATTTTTCTTCGAAATAAAAAAAATGGCAAATAAAATTTCCACAGAAATATTGATTATGATTTTAAATAATGTTCAATCATCTCAAGACTTACATTCATCATTATTAGTTAATCGAATCTGGTGTAGAGCTACTGTACCTATACTTTGGGAATTGCTTTTAAGTCAAGAATGTTGTATGGATGATATGAAGTTAAAGAAGAAAGCATTATGCATTCGAACTTATATATCCTGTATGGATACTCGAGCTAGAATTTTACTTACTCAAAATGGGTTTGATTTAGCATCATCACCACCTCAAGCCACTTTTGATTATCCGTCATTCAATCATAAATTTATAATTAATAACTTACTTTATTTTATTTCCATATATTTACAACAACTTATTGGTCAAGATCAAGATGAAGAAATCGTTATCAACAAATCAATAATATTATTTTGTGAGATATATAAATTAATAATGGATCGTTGTACATTTTTGGATTCTTTTGAAATTACGGAAGTTCCCGCAAATTTCATTAATGATCTCAATTTTCCGTATTATTTTCTAAATTATGACGATTTATTTGGCTCTGGTTCAATTCTCAAGTTACCCGGTGCTTCGAAAGTATTTAAGAAATTAGAAAGTTTTACTTCGACAATAGGATATCAGGAACATTTAGGTCCATTATATGAATCATTAGCATTAATTTGTGATAATATTTTAAATATGGATTTGAAATTTGGCTCACATCCTCAAGTACAATCATTAGCAAAATTTATTAGTGCTCAAAAACAGTTAAAAAATCTATCAATTAATGTTAACCGTGTTAACCGAGGAACGCATGACTTCGATTATAATTCAACATTTTGGGCTATCATTAGTCAAAAAGAAACATTAAAGAGTCTTAGTTTAAAACGAGTAAATTTTCATCATTTCAAGAGAAAATCATTGCCAATTGGGCAATTTATTTCACTTCATGAACTTTATATTACAAATTGTGATGGATTGCTTGAGTCTGATAGTTTATTCTTGGCTTCATCATTTACCCAATTAAGTAGTTTTCATTTTATTCATACGAATAGATGGCTTGATAAGTGTGAATTGTTTCCTGATAATTTTATCATAAAAATTCTCGAAACGGCCAAAGAAAATTTAAAAAATATTCGTATAGAATCAGATTACAAATTATCATCTAAAACATTTTCAGCAATCTTAAATTATTGTACAAAGATTACAAAATTAACTTTATCAAATTTAAGAATGGAACAAGTTATATCAATATTTAATAATAATTTTAATGAATTAAGAAGTTTTTCACTTGATTGTTTTGAGAATGGTGATAAATTATTATGCCAGATGGCCGAAAACGTACCAGAATCACTTGAAACTATTGAAATTAAAATGAAAATATTTAGAGCTGATAGTTTAAGAAAATTTTTTGAAGGGTGGTGTTGTAAAGGAGAAGTAATTAAAAAGTTTTTCGTAAAACGTACAATTCAAGCGCGAATATTTGGATTTGAATTAAGCGATGAACATTTTAAAGTTATTGAAGAATATGGAGTGAAGTTCAAATTGATATAGAAGAATAATATTCCAATTTTTAAATCAGAAAATTTATTTAGCATACGTTTTTCATTTTGTTAAATTGAATGTAAGAGTATCGAAATTAAATATTATTTGGTATATGAAATTTATGCAATTTTTAATAATTTTGTTAATGAAAAAAATTTTATTAAGTAATGTTGTTTGATAAGCTTAGTGTGACTTTAATACTTAAATTAATTAAACTAATTTAGTTAACTAAAAAAATAATAGTTTCTCGTTTCGTTGTTACTCTCGTATTTTAAGAATTCTGGGTCAGGGCATTTTATTAGCTGCCATTATATATTTTACAATTTAGAAATACTAAATATTTAAATTTATTACATTAAGCAAGAAAAATTCAAAAAAAGATTCAAAAAAAAAATCAAAAAAAATCAAAAAAAAAAGAAGAAAAATAAATAAGAAATAAAAAATAATTTAAATCGCAAATTATGATCGAATCGATTCTTGATTCGAACTTATTCATTATCCATCTTTCTCATAGTCTAATGATTAGAATGTAGAAAAAATTTACTATATTAGTATTGTGAAACAATTAATAGTGCTTTTGCTTTATAAAAAACTTAAAAAGAAACCTACAAAAGTCTGTAGCAATTTAAAAAGATTTTAACTGAACTCAGAACTAATAAAAATAGTAAACAATAAATGCGATCCACTCTTGTTGATGTCAAAACTTACTTTGATGGCGCATTTCGTAAACTTAAAAGAATCATGATTAATATTTCATTCGTGAAATATTAAACAATATATATCATTTTACATCGGGAATTTAAGAATATATAATCATCAAAATTATTATTCTAATTTTTCTTATTTCTTGCGGTTCATCGATATCCATAGCTTCAGGATAATTATAACGATTAACAGCATAACATATTCAAACAGGAATTGAAATAGTGCGTCGTGTGCATACAACTGTCAAATAAATTAATTAAAATATTGTTTAAAAAATATTTAAAAAAATATAAATTAAAGATTGAACTAAAATATTAAAACGCATCATCATTACCTTGAAGAAAGGAAAAAAGCAAAGCTTTTAGGTAATGTTCTGAATTAAAATTCTTCTCATCGTAGAGAATATAATAATGAGTGAAACGATCGATGAAGATCTATAAATACAGAAATAAAGTAATATAAAAGAATTAAAATCGAAAATTATAAGTAAATATTCTAAAATAAAATAAAGTAGTAGTTTACTTACAGAAATCAAATTCATATTTAATATGTTTAATAGTAATTCCATGATCAACTTATGGGATGTCCGCGTTTTCAATTTTTGTAAAGAATAATTACATGACATTTTTAATATGTATACATATGTACATATATATATATATTTCTACCTTGTGTGTTGACTTTTTTCGGTGGAATGAGTTGAAGTAAGTATTACAGATTAATATGATCTTGCAAAAGTAGCCTTGAGTAAATATAAAAATCACGAAATTGATTATTGTTGAAACCACTCCTAGTATGTATTCAATCGAATAAGATAGAATTAACGTAATGAATAATACGATCGAAAAATTTAAAAATACCTATAATAAAGAATTCTCCGTGAAAGTTTTGATTTCGATCGTAATAATTTTTCAGTAAGCCATTTCTTCCAAATTTTCGACGAATGAATCGAAAAGAACTTTTTGCACGCCTGATCTTCCAAAAAAATAATTTCTTAATTTTTATGTTTTTTAATAATAATATTTTATCTTTACTTTGCATAACGCAGATGGATGAGAGTTATCTGCACCAATAAGCATTGTCTATAAAATATAGATTTAAGATCTAAAGTAGATACAGTATTAATAAAATTTAGAGTAATACATAATGCAGATATGCAGATATGTAGATATAATATACCAGAATATCAAATAAGAAACCATATCTTCATCCGCAGGTTGAAAGTTCTTTCCTCCAAACTTTGTATTAATCTTTAAATTAATGTTAGCAAGTAATGGTATATTGTATCGAAAAATCATTTTATCTGAAGTGATGACTTTTGATGATAAAAAATAATTGAAAATAATTAATATAAAAATTAATTGTAAATATTAATTGTTGTATATAATATCAGAAATAAATATAAATCTAACTTGTGTAGCTATTCCTAATTAAATCTCTGCGACTTTCTTTATTTCTACATATAATGGTTTCGAATGATTTGTAATAATAACAATTAATTTAGATGCTAAATTTTTATCAATTGTTGCCTTCTTAAATGCGATCCTATCGCCTGATGAAATATATGAAACCCCTTCACGAATTAAAAAACTAATGAATTATTTATTTTAAGTTATTAACGAAACGATATTATATTATATACATTATATAAAAAATCCAATGAATTTATAATTAAATCAGTAAATAAAGATTAAAAAAAATTAAAAAATTAAAATCCGCTCACCACTGTGTTTCCATCCGCAATAAACGGAAGACTTATATACTCCATAAACGATTTAACATCATTCCAGTGAACCATCTATAAATGCGCCCCCTCGGGGACGTGCATTTATAGAAAAATATTTTTAAAATATTTTACCATTAAAAAAACTACTCATTATTATTATATATTATTATATTATTATTATATTATTATTATTAAATTATTATAATAATAATTTTTTTTTTCATTGTTTTTGATTAACTCATTTAATAAATTGAAGACCTACAAATAAAAATAGAAAAATTTTAATGTCATATTATTAATAATAATAAAAATGCACTAATGTCTTAGATATTAATAAATATAGACGGCGTATATCAAATTCGTCGGTTGGTTTAATTTGCAGCAGTTATTGAAATCGTAACGGAGGTCAATTCAAAGAGACAAAGTACAAATATATAAATTCGTATGCTAACCTTTAAATTCGTAATTACAAGTGCAAATATTGAATATTTTAATACCGAAATGTCAGTTACGTTTATCGTGAAACACAAGTTTCGTTCATTTTTTTTTGCAAATAGTGAACGTTTGTCTGTGCCAATGGAAGCGATGGAAGATCGAGATTATCATATCACATGATTAGTCACATGGATGAAATAGAATATTAGTAGAAGTGATGTTACACCAACCACAAAGAGATCATCAATTTTTTAAATTCTTGTTTTTATAACGATAATAAAATAAAATAAAAATTAGCATTGCTTTCCGAATTTTTATAATGAATAAATAATATAATAAATAAATAAAATAAATACGCTATTCAACATTCATTGAACTACAAAAACCTTTATTCATTCCTTCTAACATTCGATTTTTAGCCATTCGATTACACATTATTCACATCAAATTTATATTGAGCGGAAAGATTAATAATAACAATTAATACTTGATTGCATCTTACAACTTCTTTGGTAAGCAGTTTTTTATTAATATATTCTTGAAGTGGTTTAAAATTCACAATTTCTATTTTATCCAAACCAATAATCCAGGTTCTTCCTTTACTTACATTATTTATGGATAAAGAAGAAAAAAAAAGAAAGTGGTGATGATGAATAGATTTTTCTTTTTCACTAAAGACAGGATGAAGATTTCCAAATTTGTTTATTAAAAAAAGGTGACAAAATATTTTGAAAAGTAATTTTGGTTTTCGCATAAATGGTTTACCCGTGAATTTGTAATGACAAATATCCACCTTCGTTAAGTAAATTAATTAATTATAATAATAAAATAAAGAATAAGAATATTTTTATTATTTTATCATTAAAATTATTATTATACTGACTGCTCTAATTTTAAGATAATTGCATTCTAGACCAACAGTTTTTCAAGTTTTTCTACTGAATCCAACATCTGGTCTTTCGGCTATTCTAAGTTCATGAATTATCAATTTTGGTTTTCTTTGTTTGATCTAAACTTGATGATGATGATTCAGATTCACCTAAAGAAATAAATGATTCACTATCATTTTATTTTTATGGTTTTAATTATTAAAAAGTGTATTTTCACTATCGCAGCGACGTTTGACATTTTTTTACGATATATATATATATATATATATATTATCAAAAAATATCATTAAAACAATTACAGTTATTATTATAAATATATTTATATTTGAATTCAAGAATCACCTTTGTGGGAATTTTTCTAAAGAGATGTCATGCTTCGTTCATCACAGTTTATTTTTCGTCACATTTCGTTCATTTATTTTTTTTTTTTTGATTATTTTATATTAATGAAATGTAATTAAAAATGAATTTTAGAATGCTGAGCTTATATTGTTATCATCATGGTGGTGGTGAGAATGTTGATGAAATTTAAATTTCGTAGTTATTTCTAAATATATTTCGTATTTCGTCACGATGGTAAAACGTGATGAAATTAAATATTTAATCAACTTTATTATCATGCAACTTAACAACACATTAATTATTATATAGCAATAATAATGAAAATAAGAATTAAAAGAAATTAAACTCTTTACTAAATTATATACAGAGAATTGATGTAGAGATGATGACGAGTATTAACGGAATTTATAACCTATGTAATTACAAACTTTTAATTAGAATTTGAATGAAAAATTTATATTAGCTTATGAGATATTGATTAAAATGCATCTCTTTCAATACAATAATGTCAATAATTAAGATTAAAATTATTTGATCTTATTTTTTTTTTGTTTGATTTTTATTGAGGTGGAAGGTAATAATTTATTAATTTTATCTGTTACATATAATAAAATAATAAAAATCTATTCTCTATTATTCTTTAACTGATATAATTAATTTTTCGCATTCTTGATTAGATATTTAGAAAGTAACAATTTATTAATATTTTTATCTGTTATACGTAATAAATAAATAATTATAATCTATTCCCTTTTACTTGGAAAAATTTATTTCAAGTCACTTTCTTTTGTTCCTTTTCAGACGAAGAACGGAAATTTATTAAGTATTTTTCATATATTATGTTATGATTCTTTCTTTGCACGCTTTACATCTTTTAATAAAAAAGACAATAAATTTTATTAAAATGCCAAAATTAGATGATATAATATTATCACTATTTTTTTGTGCAAATGAGATAAACTCTGAATGGTCTTTTCTATTGTGTTTTATTATGCAGCACATTATCTCTAGTAAAATTATTTTTTTTTATGTCTGCAGAAAAACGTTAAAGTATATTTTATAATTCTATTATTAAATCTGTGAGATTGTTCCCTGTTTTTGCATTTCTTCAGACCCATCAATGATAAAAGCATTTATGTCCGACTTAATTGATTATTCGGTTTTGTGTGTGTGAATTTAAAAAAGAAAATTATCTGATATTAAAATACTTAAAAAGAAAAATGTCCAGTGACCGAAATCAGATTAATGTATTTTATTTGGACAAGTGTTTATTATGTATGACTGACGGGAAAAATTTTAGACAATTGGAAAATAAAGTTATGCAAAGCAGGGAGAATGCATACAAAGCTAAAGTCTGGTATGATTGGTTGTGATAAAAAATTTTTTAGCAGAAAAATATTAAGGTATTCCATTTAAATATGGTCATATATTAGATATTTGGATTAAGAAATAAAAAATATATACAATAAAAGGAACCTATGCATGTGACTAATACCAAGACCAAAAGACCAGTAGAGAAAATTCATAAAAAATATATTATTAAACAGTTACTATTTATTCGAAGTATTCCATCCCTTCGAATAAAATCCATCTACAAGATTTTAAAACTTTGCAATAATAATTTGATAATTTTCTTAGTTGTAAAACCTTTAATAATACTAAACGTCAAACTATAAATAAATCTATGTGCAGTTTGATAATAAGGCTATATAATTTACTATAACGTTTTTAAGTCTAAAAAAAGGTTTAGGTTTTTAAATATCGAAAAAAGAAATTCAAGAGAGAGAAGGAGCTGATAGCAGAATATACAAAAGAAATTACAATAGTTTTACGATGTTTGCTTTCGGTAGTCTAAAATGATTTGAAATTTACATATAAATATCTGAATAAAGTGCAAGTGGAAAAAAATAATTTGAAACCAACTTTCAAATTTTCTTGAAAATTTATTCTTCTGAATAACATGAATAAAAGAATTTAAATTCTGGTGAATGAAATTAATCATTCTGCATGAAAATATTTTAAAGTGGAAAACAGGATATAATAAGAATTCCAAAGGAAGGATGTGTATATGTTTCCTGTTGCAATTAATTTATTTCATTCTGAGACTATTCAAGAACGAAGAAAATCAGAAATATCGGCTTTTTTATTGTGTGCCGATAAAAACATCACAATTATAGAATTTGTCTTTGATAGTAATATTATTTTTCACGTATTTTTGTATTTCTTACTATCCCTTGCTTATTTCATTATAATTATCTATTCTTGTGAATATTGATATTTATATAAATTAATAAATATTTTATTTTAAAACAAATATCAATAGTTCCATTCCGTCATGACGGAATGACAACATAATTGTGACGAAAAAAACATTTATTTTAAAGAATATCATCATTTATTCAATAGGATTATGTTTTTATTTTTTCAAGAGAGAGATTATTAATTAATTAATTTAGAGGATCTAAATTAATTTTTTTTTTCATAGAAACTAGATGTTTTAATGTTTTAGTGAAAGATTATTATTTATAAATAACCATAAAGGTATTAATGGTGACGGGGTAAATTCGTAAAAATATAATATAATTTAATGGATATAAAGATTCACAATTGATCAAGGGGGGATTATATAGATAACAAGCAGGTAAATGATTGATTTAAATAATAATAATGATATGATAATTGATTATAACTAAAATCATTTATCAAATAAACTTATTGTAAAGCGTTTCTTAATAATGTGAAAAAATAAGGTGAGCGAAAAAAAGTCAAGGAAAAACGAGCAGCATGCCTATTTATATTTAAAAATCTTATACAATGACAATCAACAACAACAACAACAATAATTATTTTTATTGTTTCTTTTTTTGAAAGCTAAACACCACCCAAAAATAGGGGATAAACATAATCATAAGAGAAAAAAAATATAAACAAAAGGAGAGTAATAAAAATGTTGACGCTTCACGTGTATTCGATTATAAAAACTGAAGATTTTTATTTTGGTCGTGAAAAAACAAATGAAATTGTAACTTCAATTGAAATATTTTAAATATTTGACATTCATTATTCAATTAATCTATTGTTAGTCAACCCATTCTATTTATTAATCGATTAAATAATTAGAAACTCAAATATTTTAAAGTTTTTTTTTTTTTGGAACTTTCTAACTACTAATAATAATAAATCTAATAAATCTTTATCAAAAAACTTATTATTAATTAAATTAAATTAAAAGATAATATTACATTATTAAATACTATTATCAAATTATTATTTATTTATCCATTCATTTACACGTTTTCCATTATCCTAAAATTCCAATCCAAATTCTTATTCGATTCTTATTCATTCATATACTATATTTCGAATCATATTATCTTTCTTTTTACGTTGCCATCCTTATACAACTTACTTATTTCATATGATTGTTACACGCGGCATATGTCAATTTATATTTTACCTATCATCACTATTTTCACCTATCATTATTTAAAGCGACGAAGTTCTTCGTCGTCTTAAATTTTTCTATTTCAATTTTCTTTTTTTTTTTTAATTTTTTAATTTAATTTATTTATTTTATTTCATTAATTCAACCATTTATTTATTTATTTATTTTCTAAAGTTGATAATTTCCACTTAATTTTTTTTTTCTTGTCTATAATCCAATTAGTCCAATTAATCATTCTCAGGGTTAAAAATGATAGAAAAGATAGAGATATATATATACATTACGTAGAAAAAATTTTGAAAAGAAATATACATAGATATATATATTAAGTAGTAGGATAGGAAGTAGTTACCACAAGATAGTTACTTTTACCGAATGCGTTAACTTAAGCACAGCCAGAGATTAATGTGTCCAAAAAATTGTCAGGACGGTTGTAATATAATCGAAGGATCACAATAAGAACTGATAATAAAAAAAAAAAAACTATCTCTCAACAACAATATAATTTTGACTAATAATATATCAATAGAGAGAAATAATTTTTTTTTATTGAAGATTATTTCGTTATTCATTTTTTAAATTTTAATTTTATGATGACAACGAATTTCAAGATTCGGATATGGTTTGGGCATCAATATCATAGATATTTTTTTCAAATAATAATACCAAATCCATTTCCTTAAAGTATAATTGAAGTAGTTCAAGAATCTATATCATATTTTTAATTACATTTAATTACATTTAATTACATCAAAGATGGGATTATGAAAATTAGATTAAGAATTCTATCCACTTCCACTAGATAAGTTACGACTGGTTTATTTTTTGTTTGTGTAATTTTAATAATAATTAAACGTTAAATATTAAGTCTTACCGAGTTAAAAAGAAAAGTTAGAAAACAGTTTCTTTAAAAGGGAATATAGAATAAAATATGAAGAAGAGAAATAATATTTTGAACCATTAAGAAGAAGATAGTTTCGTTTTTATTTCATTTCTGTTACCCTTATTTATTTATTATATTACCAATAATATTGATATATTCTTATTTATTTTATTACCAATAATATTGATATCAACTTCACCAACATTGTTTTTTTTGCCGTTACGGTTCTCGGTTTTTCTTAATCTTTTCAACACGATCTAGAATTTCATCAAATATCTAGTTTATTTCTATTTTGATATTGTAAAAGAAAGATATTAATTATTTGAACTCGAATTCGGTAATTTTAAGAATCCCTATACTAATCACACGATACAGTGAATTGCCGACAATAGTAACATAGTAAATTTAAATAAACAATTCCTATGAAAATTCCGAGTCATTTTTTGGTTTACTATATTATATTTATCACTTTTTTTTTTCATCTCTATAATCTTCATCCCGATGCCTTATTCTTACAAGATATTTATTCAGAGACAATGTTAAAATTCACGTTATATTTTATAACTTTTATTATTTTTGCAAACAAAAAAAAATCAATTTTCTTTTCTCACTTTAATTTTTTTTTTTGGAATATTGAACCAAACCTTAGCTCCTTTTATGATGTTTATCGTGATTAAAACTCCCATAAAAAAACCAGGGCAAAAAATAAATCCCAGAGAAGTTACAAACAAAAGTGAACGAAATAAAAAAAAAACAAATATAGAAATCGTAATAATAAAATAAGATAAACCGAAAGGAAAAAAAAGGATGAATATTACAAGAATTATATCATGAATGACAACCAACAAAATATTTACACTTAAATTGATGACAATGTTGAGGCAACAGATCTCGAGTTATGAATAGTTATCTGACAGAAAAATGGAATCTTGAAATATATACATAGAATGAATTTTAGAAAATTCATTTAGTTTAAAGAAAATTAGATTGAACGAAATGTTAATTAATGGAAAGAAGAGAAAATAATATTTACTTAATATTTACATATTTAATGAAAACTCTAATGATTTTAAATAAAAGAAAAAAAAAGACAAGCAAGCTCTGAAAAGCAATTAAATGATTCATAAATTTATTCAGATATATTTTAAATTTAATTATTTAAATTTAAATTATTTATTTACTTATTGAGATCAAAAATCCTTATTCTCTTGATTGATTATACTCAAAAAAAAAAAATTAAGAATAATTTGAATAAAAACTTTACCCTTATGTATCTCCGATTTTACAACATCAAACACAACAGATGCACAAGCATTTATACAAGGCGAAACCTTGAGGTGGATCGTTCCACTCACCAGCTATGACAAAACCCTAGTAACATTATTAATAATAATAAATTATTTTAAGCATTCCGTGGCAAAGAAATTAAATCTCATTTCTTTCCAAAACACAATTTAATGATAATCTTAGAACTTCAAATGAAACAGTCATTACAATTCAGCGATAATTATGATAAGAACATTTCAACAGCCGATGGATTATAACTAATCGAATTTTTAAAAATTTCATTTATTATTATTATTATTTTTTTTTTTAACTCTCAAAGAAACATTTTTTTTTAGAATATCGATTTACAACCAACAAATAATAAAATATAGTATAGTATTTCAGAATTGAGTAATGCAATCCAATCTGATTGACATAATAATAAATAACTAATTACACCAAAATAATACATTCTATATTCATTTAGAGATAGACATAATTTATTACAAATTCTTTTTAATTAGAATAACTTTATTACATTAAGGATAATCATAATGATTAATGGTTAATATATTATTATGAGTTGTTCTATCTAATATACCTAATAAAGAAATGTAATATTTTTAAATTTTCCAGGAACAAGATTTACTATACTTATTAAGAAGTATTATAAGCAATAGCACCACCATGGCAACTTATGAAACAGGAATGAAGCAAGAAACCATAATGCAGATTGTATATCCCCGAAATAGATTGGAAAGTCTATGAGTGCTTTTTTTTCAAAGTTTATTGAATCAATTCAGCAAATAAAAAATAAAACCAATCAGTAATTAAAATAAAAATTAGTAAGAAAAATAAATTAGAAATAATCAATTAATTAAAGACAATAAGTAAATTTAATTTTGAAAAAATTATTCCACCAATCAAGGCGAGATAACAGTACAGGATTATTTTTGAAAATGGATCACTGGAAAATAAAATTGAGCAAGCCGCCTTAAAGCGATAGAAGGATTGAACTACAATCCAATAAAAAAGTGCATACATCCAAGATTATATATAAGGGCCATAGAAAACAGTCAATAATGTTTGGAAATTGATCATTTTGGTTGAAAATGATGGTCAAATAATTGGTGTTGATTTATTGGACGATAGATTTTATTTCAGATTTGAAGAACTATTAATTAGCTATATTTAGTTTGGTATTTTATAGTATTATTTTGTAATATAACAAATAAATGATATTACTGTTCCGAAGCAAACTTTTAGCAAATAAGAGACGGAATTTTTGGTATTTATATTTATAATAGCAGAAACACTATTGTTTCTTAAAAAGAATTCAGATTCTTTTAGTAATTTTTTTTAAGCTGAATAAATTTTGAAACTCCAGCTCCATCACCGTAAGATGGATTCCATAAAAACGAGAAAAAACTATCATCCAACAAATAGAATGACATTAATAATAAAAATTGGTTCTTAATTCTAATTTTCAACATCAAAAAACAAAAAATTAGCAATAGATCATTTTCCAAAAAAATAACCCAATACTTTTAAAAATTCCAAAAAAGCAAATTAACTCACAACAACTGGTATTTTATTTTTATTGAACTTTGGATTTTAATACATCGCTTGTACATGAATAATAATAAAGTAACATTCTGAATATTGTTAAGTGTAAAGAAGAATCTACGATTGATAAAAAAACATTTTAAAGCAAATAAAATACTTTTTTCATCTTTTTTTGGCATCAATTTGTACGTAAAAAATCGGTACCATCCGTGGTTAAGGAAGGTTGGCATTAATAGTATCAATGCATATGCACACAAAGAATTCCCTTTCAAATGTTATTGTGACTTATGTAACTGCAAATTTGGATGTAATTTATTAAAAATATGAAAAATTCACATCGTCTAGTTATAAGTCAAACTCATTTATCAATTTAAACTGCTGTTCTATGATAACTATTAATTGAAATAAGTATTTTTATATTCTTCCATGTAAATATAAATATTATTTTGATATCAAGAAAATACTCGATCATTTTAAAGTAAGTTGACTAAACTATTATTTTCCAACTAATTATTTTTAACTAACTTCAGCGTCAATTAATTAAACGATAAATCAATTTAATATTTTAATAAATTTAAAAGTTTCAACTATAAAATAATAAAATCATATAAAGCTAATTACTTAATAAAAATTTATTTCATTAACAAAATTATTATCTGGAAATTTTATATATGCAGCGAACCCTCTATGAATGCATCACCTTGGGGACCAGAATTAGTGTGCATTTATAGCGAAATTTTATAAATGTTATTAATGGATGGGACTGGATGCACTTATAGAGGGTGCATCGGTTCGCTGTACCGTTTGTTGATTTTTAGTACATAGTATTTTCGTATTCAACTTAATAAAATGATATGATAAATGATACAATGAAACAAATAACCCAATTATAACTAATATATTTTCTGATTCGTATTATATTTAAAATATTATTCTCCATATTATTCAATAACTTAAAAATGTTCATCACTTAATGTACCGTATATTGCGGGCCATAGTACCCCGGGTCTTTAACAAATTTCAGAGTTTTCGCCTTATACCCGGGATACTTTGCATCGAAACAAAAAGGGGGGTATTGTAAACAATCAATAGAAATTAAAGTAAGGCAATATATTTTCCACCATGTAAAATACCCGCGTATTTTAAAAAACATTCAAAATTTTTAAAAGGGGTACTTTGCACAGGGGGGNAATTAGTGTGCATTTATAGCGAAATTTTATAAATGTTATTAATGGATGGGACTGGATGCACTTATAGAGGGTGCATCGGTTCGCTGTACCGTTTGTTGATTTTTAGTACATAGTATTTTCGTATTCAACTTAATAAAATGATATGATAAATGATACAATGAAACAAATAACCCAATTATAACTAATATATTTTCTGATTCGTATTATATTTAAAATATTATTCTCCATATTATTCAATAACTTAAAAATGTTCATCACTTAATGTACCGTATATTGCGGGCCATAGTACCCCGGGTCTTTAACAAATTTCAGAGTTTTCGCCTTATACCCGGGATACTTTGCATCGAAACAAAAAGGGGGGTATTGTAAACAATCAATAGAAATTAAAGTAAGGCAATATATTTTCCACCATGTAAAATACCCGCGTATTTTAAAAAACATTCAAAATTTTTAAAAGGGGTACTTTGCACAGGGGGGGGGGTACTTTGGCCCGTAAATTACGGTAAATCTAAATATTCGAACGTTTTATAATAATCTTTTTAATTCCTTCTCCTCTTTCCCTTCAAACAATTTCTTAAACTATCAACACTAAATATTCCCATTCTAATTTTAATGGCTTCAAGTGATTTTGGTACATTTCTGACAAAATAATTCAACAGCCTTTCCTCTAAAATCAAAACAATCAAATGAAAATCTTCTTAATTCATCAAAATTATTAATAAATATTGCAATTACTGGTTCAAGATTTAAGATTGTAAAGATAATTTGGTAATCATCGTACAATAATTTTGAATTGCTGAAAATGAATCAAATGGAATTGTGAAATATAAATCTAGACAAATATTTCTTAAATTTGCATTGGCCGTCTCGAAAATTTTTATAATAAATTCTTGAGAATACCCAGTATCTGGATAGCCTGAATGAAAATGGTGAAAACTACTTAATTGAGTAAATGATGAAAATATTTAAATGAAAGTCAAGCTTTTATTTACATAATAAGGTATTATATATTTAAGAAAAATTTTAGGTTGAATCTTTTCACTTAGATATTGGAAGGAGTTGAAATAACAAAATTTTGATTTTATTATTCTTTATTTTTTATAAATCTCAAGGTGAGCCAATCACAATCGGAGATCTTGGTCAAAAAATTTTACCAATTGGTCAATTTATTTCACTTATATCGTTGATTGTTCTGGATTACATAAATCAGATTATTTATTCTTAGCTTCATCATTTACTTAATTAAGTAGTTTTCACTATTTTCATTCAGTTTATCCACATATATTATAAAAATTACCGAAGT
Source organism: Diversispora epigaea (assembly GCA_003547095.1). Classification (NCBI taxonomy): domain Eukaryota; kingdom Fungi; phylum Glomeromycota; class Glomeromycetes; order Diversisporales; family Diversisporaceae; genus Diversispora; species Diversispora epigaea. The sequence continues at coordinate 167,872 of PQFF01000064.1, read as the reverse complement.
AACATTTGATATTTAAATTATTACCAAATTAATTTTACACAATATAATGTACGACATATATTGTATATCATGATCAAATAAAAGAAATATGAATTAAGAAGATTTTTCCAAAGGGGTGTTGTAAAGAAAGAGAAGATAAAAGACTTAGGAGATTAGGCACTTGATATCGGAAGATTTATCTTCACCATTAAAATTTTTGCAATAATTGAATTCTTTTTTTGATATGAAATAATGTAGGTATTTCTGTTATTATTTATCTATTGTGTTATTGTAACATTACATCTGATCAAAAATATTATATAAGCATGTGCGATTGTCTAGTGTAGTTACACACTGAACCATAAATATTATATAAATGCAATATGATTATTCTTTTTATATCTTAATAAAAAAAAAATGGCAAATAAAATTCCCATAGAAATAGTCATTAAAATTTTAAATAATCTTAAATCATCTTTTTCAACTCAAGATTTATATTCATCATTATTGATTAATCGAATTTGGTGTAGAGCAACTATACCTATACTTTGGGAATTAACTTTGGAACATGAATTTTATAATGTTGATGTTAATGTTAAGAAGTTGAGGAAGAGAGCATTATTTATTCGAACTTATATATCGTGCATGGATACTCAAACTAGAACTTTACTTACTCAAAATGGATTTGATTTATCATCGTCACCACCCCAAGCTACTTTTGATTATCCATCATTCACCCATAAATTAATGATTCATAAATTAGTTCATTTTATTTGCCTATATTCATCACAAATTTTTGGTCCACGTCAAGATAATTATAATAATAAGGTCAAAATATTGTTTCGTGCGATATGTAAATTAATAATAGATCGTTGTTCATTTATGGATTATTTTGAATTGGCGGGAGATCTCGGAAATTTTTTTAAAAATTTTATAAATCAAAATGATTTAATTAATTCAATTTTCAAGTTACCTGGGGCCTCGAAAGTATTTAAGAAATTAGAAAGTTTTACTTCGACGACAAGTGATCATGCACTGGTTTGTCCATTATATAAATCATTAGCATTAATTAGTGACAATATTTTAAATATGGATTTGAGAATTAATTCATATTCTCAAGCTCGATCATTAGCAGAACTCATTTATGTTCAAAAACGTTTGGAAAATCTAATAATTATTGCTACTCGTCGACTAGAATATAATTCAAGATTTTTGGCTATAATTAGTCAAAAAGAAACATTAAAGAGTCTTCACTTAAAATCCATAAGTTTTCATCATTTCGAGGGGAACTCATCATCAATTGGATTATTAATTTCACTTCGAGAGATTTATATTGAAAATTGTGCCGAATTGCATAAATCGGATTGTTTATCTTTGGCTTCATCCTTTACTCAATTAAGTAATTTTTATTTTTTTCATTCGAGATTTCCAGATTATGTGTATCCACAAGAATTTATTATAAAAACTTTCGAAACGGCCAATATAAATTTAAGAAATATTTACTTAAAACCATATCACACAATTACATTGGCTACATTTTCAGCAATTCTAAATTATTGTACAAAGATTACCGATTTAACTTTAAATAAGTTAAATCTTGAACAAGTAATTGCAATATTCAATAATAATTTTAAAGAATTAAGAAGATTTTCATTTGATTTTTTCGATTATAGAAGAAATGATGATGAATTGTTATGTCAGATGGCAGAGAATGTACCAAAATCACTCGAAACTATTGAAATTAGAATGGGGATATTTAGTGCTGATAGTTTAAGAAAATTTTTTGAAGGGTGGTGTTGTAAAGTAAGAGGAGGAAATAAAAAGATTATTGTAAAACGTACAGAACTAGCGCGACTGTTTACATTAAGTGATGAGCATTTTAAAGTTATTGGAGAATATGAGGTGGAGTTCGAATTGATATAAAAGAATAATATTCCAAACAATATATCAAATAATATTTTTAATATAATATCATATCAGAAAATATATAGCATGTTAATTATTTATTATTTTATTACGGTGAATATAAATAACGGTATATTATTTTTTAGATAATAATTTTGTTGACGAAAAAAAAGTCATTAAATTTTTATATTTATTAAAATATCATATTGATTTTATTTATTAAAGTATCATATTGATTTAATTGTTAAAATTAAAAATTAACATTAAAATTAAAATAATTTTCTCGTTGAAGTTAATTAATAATAGTTAATTAATTTAGTCGATTTACTTTAAAATAATTGCTTGATATTTAGAACAACAGATAGATCTAAACCTTTTAAAGCATATCATCACCATGGATGGAATGGGAGAACACTACCAAATTAATTATCACATCATGAAATAACAGTATCACTCGTCAAATGCATAAGCGCATGGAATAATTGATGAATTGTTTACAAATGAAAATATACTTGTTGCTTCTTTGTTCTTTGTAATTTAATTTTATTTTTATTAATAGAATAAATAAATAAAATATAGCGCTTACTGATATCTTTCATATTCTCTAATTTTACTATTTCCTTTCTTTTTTTTTTCATCTGTAATTTGCACACTTGATAAAAAATATTAATGATGTAAAAAAATTGTTTATCTATTTATATCGAGACAAAAAATCCATCAAAGAATTACTACGTTGACTTCTCTGTAAGAGAATGGTATTAATATAATTTTTATTATTTTATTATTTTATTATTTTATTATTTTATTATTTTATTATTTTATTATTTTATTATTTTATTATTTATTATTTAGACTGACATAAGAATCTTATAAAACCTTCATAATGTGCATAGACTTGGTATAATCGATTCATTTTTCTTAATAATTATTTTTATGGTAATAATGTAAATAAAAATTATTACAATAGTTAATTCACAATATTAATATAATTAGATCATCGAAGTTTTCGATGAATTCGTATACAAATTGTAATAATTAAGGGATTTGAAATATTGGCATCATTGATTTTGCTAAATTTTTTAATTTTCTTTGTACCTTCTAAACCTAATTTATTTCCTGACGAAATATCTGTTTAATCTCCATTTATGTATGAATGCAATAAATAATCTGATATATTTATAATAACAAAGTTAATTGAATTCATAAAATTCTAACACCATAGGAGATATAAGCCTTGTTTTTTAATTATATTATCAAAAACTTTAACTGATTTTTATTGATTAATTCTAATATTATCATTGCTAACCCAAGACTGTTAAATGATCTTTAGTTTAATAATGACATCATTCTCATCTCCATTTTCTTCATTTCCTAAAAGTTAAAAAAAATTATTCACCGCATAATACAATATTAATGAATATACAAGAAAATAGAAATGGTTAAAATAAAAAAAAAAGAAATAATTTATGCGAAACTTTTAATGGAACTATTATTCGTTTTAATATTTTAATTTTAGTTAAATCTGAATTTACACCTTTTGGATCTAAATTACCCAGAGTAAAAGAAATGATGTAACAATACTTTCATATTTTTTTAAATAAAAAAATAAAAAACCCCAATCAGGTGTATGAATTGAATTGTGCCAGTTCATCACCATTGTAAGCTAAAAAAATGTAATGATAAAATTATTCTTTTTATTAAGTAAATCAAAAATAAATAGGATTAATTTAATAAAGTCTGCAAATAATTAAATAAATTAATTAAATAAATTAATTAAATAAATTAATTAAATAAATTAATTAAATTCAAGCCATATATCATTCTATTGATTATTACGGCATCATTAGATGCTCAGACCATTCCCAAAATAATTAAAAATAAAAAACAATTAGAAATTAAATTTTAAATTCGCAAAAAGAAACAGACTTTTCCAATGGATTTTTCTTAATTTTTGATGCTTCAATATCACCTTCTTCTAGATCACTAATGCAATCTAGATTTGTTTCTTAATACTTAATTAAAGTAACCAAGGATATACTTATTAAATTAATTTAAAAATCACTCAAAAATTTAAATAAAATAAATTTATAAAAAACAACCCTTTTCCAAATACTTTCGACATCTAATGGTAAAGTATCATCATTCTTTAAATATTTTAATCAAAAATAATTGTCCGGAGCATAGCGAAGGACTTACATTTTCAGGCATACTAGAGGTCTTAGCAAAAAATGTCTGTCTGTCCACCCATGTGACTTTACGTGATCATGTGCACCCAATCAGGTCGCTATACAATATGAGTCACGGGACCGAACATACTAGAGATCTTAGCAAAAAAGAGTGTCCTTAAAATAGACCCCGGGTCTAGGTTTTTATCCTAGACACCCTATATAAATAAAATTTTTTAAAGTAGCTAACACGTGATGCATACAATTGTGGTCTAGGTTAAGAGTGTAGACCCTGGGTCTAGGATAAATTTATCCAGCAAAAAAATGCAAAAGTTTCATTTTTGATAGATCAGGGGTTATTTTTTTGATATATTAAATTTTCATGTGACAAAATAGTTATCTTTTTGATGCATCTATAAATAAACAATTATAGGCATATCAAAAAAATAACCACTTTTTTCACGCGTATCTTGATATATCAAAAAAATAACCATAAGTCTATCAAAAATGAACCTTTTGCCAAAAAAATGTCTGTCTGTCCACCCATGTGACTTTACGTGATCATGTGCACCCAATCAGGTCGCTATACAATATGAGTCACGGGACCGAACATACTAGAGATCTTAGCAAAAAAGAGTGTCCTTAAAATAGACCCCGGGTCTAGGTTTTTATCCTAGACACCCTATATAAATAAAATTTTTTAAAGTAGCTAACACGTGATGCATACAATTGTGGTCTAGGTTAAGAGTGTAGACCCTGGGTCTAGGATAAATTTATCCAGCAAAAAAATGCAAAAGTTTCATTTTTGATAGATCAGGGGTTATTTTTTTGATATATTAAATTTTCATGTGACAAAATAGTTATCTTTTTGATGCATCTATAAATAAACAATTATAGGCATATCAAAAAAATAACCACTTTTTTCACGCGTATCTTGATATATCAAAAAAATAACCATAAGTCTATCAAAAATGAACCTTTTGCCAAAAAAATGTCTGTCTGTCCACCCATGTGACTTCACGTGATCACGTGAATCCAATCAGATCACTAGACAATTTACGTTATTATGTTATTTTTTTTGCTCCGGACTTACAACAGTCCCTGTTCACCTAGTAGTAATTATGAATCTCGACTCCAAAATTTCGTTTCTTCCCTAATTTGTGTAACTCTTGATCGCCTTTTATGAGATGTTCTGGAATCTCTTTTTATACTTATTCTATTATACCTATTACATCCGAAATTATAAAACAGATCCCAAGGAAAAAAGAAAAGTATTAAAAAAATTTTACCGTGCACAATTGCGAACCCAGAATCACAGATCTGTAATAAAGTAACAAAAAAATTTACTCAAATAAAAAATAATGCACGAATCTCGGGATCACTGATCCAATCCCAAAGGTAAGTAAGTTTTTAATGATCCATCCATCGCAGATCTAATCCCATGAAGGTAGGAAATATTTAAAAGAAAATCCAAGAATCAACATTTAAAATAAAAATAATTCAGATCGATTCACGAATTTATCCTATCTCATCTAAAGAAGGTAAGTAATAATGAACCCGAAATTACAGAACAAGGTTAATAAAGATTAAAGAAAACTTATATAATATGTTAAAGTACAAAATATATATAAAGAAATAAATAATTTAGAATCGTCATTTTAGCGATGCATAAAACTTAAAAAATAAAATGAAATATATGTATCTAATACGTATTTATATTTATCTATTTATTTAAATTAGAACCTAAACTTTAAATATCTAAATAATGATTTCTGGATTATCATTGCAAAAAATAAAATGAACAAATATGTTAGATGTCAGTATGTTGGTATGTTGTGGTTGTGTAACTTATTTTGGTACATCATAAATAAAAATGTGACACGATTATTTTTTTTCAAATTCTTTTTATTGGACAAAAAAAAATGGCAGCTAACATTCCCACAGAAATATTAATTAAAATTTTAAATAATTTTGCTCAATCATCTCGTTCAACTCAAGATTTATATTCATTATTATTAGTTAATCGAATCTGGTGTAAAGTTACTATACCTATACTTTGGGAATTACCTTTTGGTCAAGAATGTCGTACAGATAATAAGAATGAGTTGAAGAAGAAAGCATTATGTGTTCGAACATTTATATCGTGTATGGATACTAAAGCTAGAACTTTACTTACTCGAAATGGATTCGATTTATCATCATCACCACCTCAAGCTACTTTTGACTACCCATCATTCATTCATAAATTTATAATTAATAGTTTCGTTTATTTTATTCAGTTTTGAATTATTTTGAATTGGTGGGAGTTCTCGAAAATTTTTCTGAAATTTTTGGTAATTTTAATGATTTAATTGGTTTATTCCTCAAGTTACCGGGAGCCTCGAAAGTATTTAAGAAATTAGAAAGTCTTACTTTAATAATAAGAGATGATGAACAAATTCGTCCATTATATGAATCATTAGAATTAATTTGCAATAATATTTTAAATATAGATATGTCATTGTTCTCATATTCCCAAGTGCAATTTTTAGCAAAACTTATTAGCGTCCAAAAACAGTTAGAAAGCCTATCAATTAGTGTTAGTCATAATATAAATTATGATTCAATAATTTGGGCTGTTAGTCAAAGTGAAACAATAAAGAGTCTTCGTTTAAAACGAGTAAGTTTTGTTTATTTTAATGGGAAATCATCAGCAATTGGACGATTTATTTCGCTTCAAGAACTTTATATTGAAGAATGTTCTGGATTAGATAGATCGGAATGTTTATTCTTTGCTTCATCATTTACTCAATTAAGTGGTTTTCATTATGAGCATCATTATCCTTATTCTTGGTATCCTCGAGAATTTATTATAAAAATTCTCGAAACGGCCAATGTTAATTTAAAAAATATTTGTCTAGATTTATTTCCCACAATTACATTTGTTACATTTTCAGCAATTCTAAATTATGGTACAAAGGTTACAGATTTAACTTTACATAATTTAAGCCTCGAACAAGCAATAGCAATATTTAATAATAATTTTGATGAATTAAGAAGATTTTCATTTGATTGTTTTGATTGTAGAAGAAATGCTGATAAATTATTATGTCAGATGGCAGAGAATGTACCAAAATCACTCGAAACTATTGAAATCAGAATTGGAATATTTAGTGCTGATAGTTTAAGAAAATTTTTTGAAGGTTGGTGTTGTAAAGGAAGAGGAGGAAATAAAAAGATTATTGTGAAACGTACAGAACTAGCGCAACTATTTACATTAAGTGATGAGCATTTTAAAGTTATTGAAGAATATGAGGTGGAGTTCGAATTGATGTAAAAGAATAATATTCCAAATAATATAAATAATATTGAAAGTAAAAATCAATGGTGTTTTATTTAATATTGTAGTTAGAAGAGTTTAATTAAATCTGGTGATGTATACTGAAATGTCTTCAAGTAGTATGAACAAGAAAAATTCATTGTGTATTAATAACATTATTTATTTTAATGGAAGATATTATTATTTTAGTAAAGATATTAATTGATTCAGTTTTCTTTTACACAGTTTAGAAACTTTATAAACACAATTACAAATACTTAGATTTTTGAAATATAAAGACAATAATAAATAATTACATACTGTCTGATTTAATTTGAATAAAAGCTATACTTCATAATTCCAGTAATCAAATAAAATAATAAAAATTTAAAATATAATAAACGGAAAAGTAATTCTATATTAAATATAATAAAAACAAGATCAAATAAAATATAATATATTTAAAACTGAAACAATTATTAAATTCTAAATCCATTATTCAATTATTTTCCAGTGAATTAAATTTACATTCCATTTCTTGAGTTTCATTTTCTTCATATTCAACTATGCAAATTTAAATATAGTTAATAAACTAAATATATCAGAAAAAATAATTAAAGAAATAAATTTACCAATTATATTATCAGGAATTGAAAAAGATTGCTGTCTTGAAGCTAAATAAATAATTAGTATAAAAATTTTTTTTCGAAAAAAATAAATAAAATTCATTTATACTTACTAAATGTATCATATTCAGGGATTGTAGTTTTAGGTATGAGTCTACTTGTATATATTGCTTCAGGATGCATTTCATTTGGATCATATTGAATAAAATTCTTGTTTGATTCATTTGCTGCTTTAATTTGGTTTTTTTCTTGTTTTCTTATTTTACCAGCAGAAAAATATTTACCAAGTTGAAATTCCAATTCTTTAGCAGTTGGACGATTGAGAGTTTCAAAATTCCAGCATTTTTCCATAATTTCGTTGAGAAATTTAGGAATTTCATACTTAATTTCAGGTTTAAGCCCCTTGCAAATGTCCATTATAAGACTTTCATTATGTGGAATATTATAATATGGTGGATAACTAGTTAAAACTTCTAACATAACCATACCAAAAGAATAAATGTCAGATGCTTGGGTGTATTCTCCTCTACTCAATGTTTCAGGTGCCATGTATGGAATTACGCCATAAATTTTTTCTGGATCATTTTCTGTAACTGGTTTGCAAAGTCCAAAATCCGTAATATTACTTGAAGTTAAATATCGATTAACTATGTTACCAGGATGAAAATCTTTATGCATTAAGCCCATTTCATGGATATATTTAATCCCCCTTACAATAGATAATAAAATAGAAGATTTACTCTGCCAGGATAATCTTTTAAACCTGTCATTCAACAGTTTTCGAAGACTACCATATTTTGCATATTTCATAACCATCATATATTCATTTTCTGTTGGATTTTTAGTAATGCCATATATAGCAATTGAATTTTTACCTCGAAACTTAAGTTGATATTTAACCTAAAATATTAATTAATATAAAGTTATTATATATCTAAAATAATGAAATTAAATAACATGAAATATTTACCTCTTGCAAAAAATCATTTTTATTTGTGAGATTATGAAGACTTTTCAAGCAAACATCTTGTCTACCATTTCTATACCAAACAACTTCATTAGAGGATTTAATAAATCCATCAAGCCAATTTGCTTTATATACTGTGCCAAAACCCCCTTTAGCAAGATATGTTACATTCTCAAGTCTATCAAATGGAATCCATTCAATAATTTCTTGATATTTATTTGCACTAAGTTGTATTTGTTGAATAAATTTATCAATTTCTCTATCTCCACTAGTCCATTTATCAAATTCATTTTGAAATTGTTTGGAATTACAGTGATGGCACCAATTTCTTCCAGTATTGTCTAGATGACATTTACTACATTTTCCAAGACCACTAAAAATATTATTGACAATTGATCAGAGAATTGTTATATAATATTAAAACATTAATTTCAATAATTATAAAATTAAATACTCACTCGCTGTAATATAATTTATATTGATTAGTTTATTATTGATTAGAGAATTGTTATATAATATTAAAACATTAATTTCAATAATTACAAAATTAAATACTCACGAACTTAATATAATTTGTATTGATTAGTTTATCATTGATTAGAGAATTGTTATATAATATTAAAACATTAATTTCAATAATTATAAAATTAAATACTCACT
>PQFF01000064.1:72154-157915 GCA_003547095.1 Diversispora epigaea | reverse complement strand
GCTGTAATATAATTTATATTAATTAGTTTATTATTGATTAGAGAATTGTTATATAATATTAAAACATTGATTTCAATAATTATAAAATTAAATACTCACTAACTGTAATGTAATTTGATTAATTAGTTTATTATTGATTAGAGAATTGTTACATAATATTAAAACATTGATTTCAATAATTACAAAATTAAATACTCACGAACTTAATATAATTTATATTGATTAGTTTATTATTGATTAGAGAATTGTTATAAAATATTAAACATTGATTTCAATAATTATAAAATTAAATACTCACGAACTGTAATATAATTTATATAAATTAGTTTATTATTGATTAGAGAATTGTTATATAATATTAAAACATTGATTTCAATAATTATAAAATTAAATACTCACTAACTGTAATATAATTTATATTAATTAGTTTATTATTGATTAGAGAATTGTTATATAATATTAAAACATTGATTTCAATAATTAAAAAATTAAATACTCACTCGCTGTAATATAATTTATATTTATTAATTTATTATTGATTAGAGAATTGCATAATATTAAAACATTGATTTCAATAATTATAAAATTAAATACTCACTCGCTGTAATATAATTTATATTAATTAGTTTATTATTGATTAGAGAATTGTTATAAAATATTAAAACATTGATTTCAATAATTATAAAATTAAATACTCACAGTCTGTAATATAATTTATATTAATTAGTTTATTATTGATTAGAGAATTGTTATATAATATTAAAACATTAATTTCAATAATTATAAAATTAAATACTCACGAACTGTAATATAATTTATATTAATTAGTTTATTATTGATTAGAGAATTGTTATATAATATTAAAACATTAATTTCAATAATTGTAAAATTAAATACTCACTCGCTGTAATATAATTTATATTAATTAGTTTATTATTGATTAGAGAATTGTTATATAATATTAAAACATTGATTTCAATAATTATAAAATTAAATACTCACTAACTGTAATGTAATTTGATTAATTAGTTTATTATTGATTAGAGAATTGTTATATAATATTAAAACATTGATTTCAATAATTATAAAATTAAATACTCACTAACTGTAATGTAATTTGATTAATTAGTTTATTATTGATTAGAGAATTGTTGCATAATATTAAAACATTGATTTCAATAATTATAAAATTAAATACTCACGAACTGTAATATAATTTATATTGATTAGTTTATTATTGATTAGAGAATTGTTATAAAATATTAAAACATTGATTTCAATAATTATAAAATTAAATACTCACGAACTGTAATATAATTTATATAAATTAGTTTATTATTGATTAGAGAATTGTTAAACATTGATTTCAATAATTATAAAATTAAATACTCACTAACTGTAATATAATTTATATTAATTAGTTTATTATTGATTAGAGAATTGTTATATAATATTAAAAAATTGATTTCAATAATTAAAAAATTAACAATAAATTGTGATTTTCAGAATGTAACAATCTACCTACTCTTCCGATTCTTTCATTTCTTCCGTTTCTTCCGTTTTTCTCGTTTCTTTCATTTCGCTAATTTCTTCAACTTCCAGCCACATTATCGGATTAAATAAAATTCCGTTTCCATGCATTTGTACAACAATAATGATTATTTTATTAAATTGAATAAATTGAGTAACAAAAAAAATTTTTTTTACCTACGTATTCTAGCCGATTTCGCATTGATCGGCAGACACTGTCAAACACACTTACCCCAGTGTTGTCAAATTTGCATGTCCCTAGCTTTTTCGACTGTCCCTTGTCCCTATGTCCCATGTCCCAATGTCCCTACCCTTAAATAGTTTATAAATAGATACTAAAACTTTATAGATATGTATAAAAATTATTTTTAAACAACTTTAATTAATAGGTCAAAGTAAATTTTTATAATAAAATTTGTATTATTTATATTTTTAAAAAAATAATTTTTGTCCCAACATTGTCCCGTGGTGTCCCTTGACAACACTGACTTCCCAGTTTCGCCATAGATTTTTTCGCCCTCACGCAGGGGTTAGGGTTAGGATTTATCAGGGGTAGTGTATTTATCACCATGTGTCACACCCTTCGAATATCAATTTTTATTAAGTATCCTAGGACTTGGAATTTTTTTACATGTGGAAAACATATTCATTCATCACCCCGTAAAGACAACACGTGAAATATTTCTGATCACCCGCCAACTTATGGTCCAATCAAATTCAGCAAAATTAGAAATATCACGTGGGGCGAAAAAATCTGGGTTAAATCTGTCAAACAGGTTACATCATGTGATGCAGACGAATATTGTTGGCCCACATTATCGGTTATAATTAGGTATGACGATAAACTGAACGGTACGAAACGCTATTTTGTACTGTACGATTTTACAAAAAAAGTGCACAAAATTCGTACAATCCTTAACTGGTCAGGAGGGTTAGGAATAGTTAGGTTAGGGTTAGTTAAGGTTAGGGTTAGGGTTGTTAGGGTTAGGGTTGTTGGGTTAGGTTAGTTAAGGTTGGGGTTAGTTCGATTAGAAGTAAAATTTGGTCAACGGAATTTGCTTTATATTTCGGTTCACAGGTATAAAATATTATTTTGTGTTACGTACGATAATATAANAATTTTATAAATGCACCCATGTAATAATCTAATTTCAATCTTCCGTCTACACCCTCGGCATCTATACTCACGGCAATACTTGACATTTCGCCGTTAAAGCTGCCGTTTCGCCATCAAGACGAACGTAAATGTCCTTTATTCTTTGCATTTTACGTTGCAAACAAATAAATTAAAAAAAATGAACGAAACTTCTGTTGTCACGGGGCTGCCAGGTTTTATTTAGCCCAAAATTTATACTCAAATTATAACGGGTATACAGATAAACTGTACGGTACGAAACGCTATTTTGTACTGTACGATTTTACAAAAAAAGTGCACAAAATTCGTACAATCCTTAACTGGTCAGGAGGGTTAGGAATAGTTAGGTTAGGGTTAGTTAAGGTTAGGGTTAGGGTTGTTAGGGTTAGGGTTGTTGGGTTAGGTTAGTTAAGGTTGGGGTTAGTTCGATTAGAAGTAAAATTTGGTCAACGGAATTTGCTTTATATTTCGGGTCACAGGTATAAAATATTATTTTGTGTTACGTACGATAATATAATATAGAAAATTAATCGTACAGTCGAATTAATTTCAATTCGTACAGTACAAAATAGCGTTTCGTACCGTACAGTTTATCTGTATACCCGTTATAATTTGAGTATAAATTTTGGGCTAAATAAAACCTGGCAGCCCCGTGACAACAGAAGTTTCGTTCATTTTTTTTAATTTATTTGTTTGCAACGTAAAATGCAAAGAATAAAGGACATTTACGTTCGTCTTGATGGCGAAACGGCAGCTTTAACGGCGAAATGTCAAGTATTGCCGTGAGTATAGATGCCGAGGGTGTAGACGGAAGATTGAAATTAGATTATTACATGGGTGCATTTATAAAATTTTTGCACCACAAAAATTAGTCTAGCAATAAAGAGGAGAGGAGCCTCACTTGTCGTAAAAAACAAACAAACATCAGTTCATTGATTTACAAAAACCCTTATTCATTCTTCCCAATATTCGATTACACCATTCTTCAACTTTGTTCGCATCAAATTTATATTAAGCGAAAAAATCAATAATAACATTTAATACTTGATTGTATCTTACAACTTCTTTGGTAAGTGGTCGTTGTTTATTAATATATTCTTGAAGTGGTTTAAAATTCACAATTTCCATTTTATCCAAACCAATAATCCAGGTTCTTCCTTTACTTTCTTTTTTTTTTCTACTACTTCTTCATCCATAAATAAGAAATAATGTGACTTCAGTTTGACTAAAATTTTTACCTTGATCAAATGTAAATGGTGATGATGAATAAAGATGGGATGAAGATTCCAAATTTATTTATTAAACAAAGGTGGCAAAATATTTTGAAAAGTAATTTTGGTTTAACACAAATAGTTTAACCGTGAATTTGTAATGACTTTCACTACTAAATTAATTATTAATTAATTATAATAATAAAATAAAGAATAAGAATATTTTTATTATTTTATTATTTTATCATTAAAACTATTATTATACTGACTGCTTTAATTCTAAGATAAGTGTATTTTAGGCCAATAGTTTTTCCACTGAATCCAACATCTGGTCTTTCGACTATTCTAAGTTCTTCAAATGCAAGTTCATGATTTATCAATTTAGTTTTCTTTGCCTGATCTAAACTTGATGAAAAGAAATAAATGATTCACTATCATTTTTATCATAATGGTTATTATTATTAATAAGAGTGTTTTCCATTGCCGCCACGACGTTTTGACTTTTTTTTTTACAAACAATATATATATATATATTATCAGAAAATATAAATGTTATCAAAAAAACATTATTATTTGAAATTATATTAACATATCCATTTATGTATCGATATTAAGATATATATTTGAATTCATGTATCACCTTTGTGGGAATTTTTCTTAAAGAAACGTTGTTAAAAAATGGTTTCGTCACATGCATCTTTCTTTCTTTCGAATTTATTTTATATAATATTATTGAAATTGAATTAAAAATGAATTTCAGAATGACGAGTTCATATTTTTATTATCAGATTTAAATTTCGTAGTCATTTCTAAGTATATACCGTATTTCATCGTCAACATGATGAAATTAAATATGCACAACACGATAATTATTAAATAATAATGATAATAAAGAATTAAAAGTAAGAAACAAAACTCTTTGCTAAATTGTACGCGGAGAATTGATATAGAAATGACGATGACGAGTGTTTACGGAATTTATAACTTATGTAATTACAAGCGTACAAACTTACCGGCTCAAAAGTCAATAGATTTAGTATCCTGACCTGATGAATAAATAAAATTTATTCTCGTAAACATGAATTGTAAATTAATTTAATATGATATCATTACAATCAAAAATTTAAAGGCAATAATGATCCCGAACATGTTTAAAAAAAAGATAGTTCGCACTTTGGTTTATATTATCTTTTGAGATGTTGATTAAAATACAGTCTCTTTTAATACAACAATGTTAATAATTAAGGTTAAAATTATTCAGTCTTATTTTTTTTATTTATTTTTATTGAGGTGGAAGGTAATAATTTATTAATTTTATCTTTTACATATAATAAAATAAATAAAATCTGCTCTCTATTATTCTTTAGCTGATATATTATATTTAATTTTTCGTATTCTTGATTGGATATTTAGAAAGTAAAAATTTATTAATATTTTTATCTGTTATATGTAATAAATAAATAATTATAATCTATTCCCTTTTACTTTGAGAAATTTATTTCAGGACACTTTCTTTTGTTCCTTTTCAGACGAAGAATAGAAATATAAGGTATTTTTCGTGTATCGCGCGGATAAGTCTTTCTCTGTACGATTTACATCTTTTAATATAAAAGACAATAAATTTATTAAAATGCTAAAATAAATGATCATTATTTTTTTTTCATGCAAATAAAATAAATGTCGATGTAATTCAGCTGTATTGAATAGTATCAGATGATGTATGATACCACTTTTTTTAATTATCCAATACAAATTGCTTGTCGCATCATATTCGAG
Organism: Diversispora epigaea; assembly: GCA_003547095.1. Taxonomy (NCBI): domain Eukaryota; kingdom Fungi; phylum Glomeromycota; class Glomeromycetes; order Diversisporales; family Diversisporaceae; genus Diversispora; species Diversispora epigaea. The sequence continues at coordinate 152,263 of PQFF01000064.1, read as the reverse complement.
GCATGATCGGAAACAATGGACTTCTGAAAATACGAGTTATTATATTCTCTGAAAAGAGTTGTTCTTAACATAATGGTGGGTCAATTTCATCTGTATTCATTTATTAACATGATTTTGATAGAGTTTTATTCCTTTTTTTTTTTTATAGCTCTAGGTTATAATTCTTATTAAAAAAGAATTACAGTGGTAAAATTCTTAAATTGTAATATTAAAATAATTTTCTATTTCAAATACAAATATTAGTTATAATGCTATATTGCCATCTCAGCTCTCTATCCTTCGAAGAGGTAAAACTATTCAAGTTCACTGGCCATTCTATTCTACTCTAAATGGAAGCAACTTAAAGATTATATCCTAGGATGCGTATTTAATATACCTTCGTTTTATTTTTTGGGAGGGTTTTCGTTATTTTTTCGTAATTCTTCATTTTCTTTTTTAAGTTCTTTATTTTCTCTATTTAAATTTTCAATCTCACTTTCCAACTTATCAAGTTGTTTATTAAGTGATAAATAACTTTCCGTAAATATGCACTAAAATTTGATCATTATTTTCGTAAATACTAATTTCCTTTCACCTCTAATTTCTATAATTTTATAAATACATACAATACTTAGTATTGTTGTATTGCATCATGGATCGATTACACTTTGCCTTTGTTATCCACCACGACATCTAATCTACTATTGCATTTCTCATCGTTTTTTACAGAAACTTATGCAAACCTCCTAATAAAATTAACAATCTACAAATACTATGTGAAGTTTCTTCTACATATTTTCATGTATATTTTTTATTATATTATAAATTTTCATGGATCTTTATGTATTTTACTATTCCCTGATAAAATTAAAAAATATTGAGTTTTGCTACAAATAAAATTTTAATCTATGCAAATTTTTTGAACTATAAATTTTTATGGCCTTTTGGGTTTAATACACACATTATCTCTAGTAAAATTAATAATATATAAATGCTATGTGAAATTTATATAAATATTTTTTGTAATTTATTATAAATTTTTACGTTCCTATGTTTTATTACATTAAAGTTTTGGAAGGATTATTAAAAATTATTTTTTTGAAAAAAAAAGTCGAACAATCGATATTCAAATTCAAAGTATATATAAATTTTTGCTGTTTAGTCACGATCTCCTTAATTCCTATATCTTCTCCGTATTGCTTTTACCATAATAATACCAGTATGAAATTTTCTCTTCTAAAATTCTACAATTAAATCTATTAAATCTGTGAGATCGGTCCAAGTACTTTATTTGTCATTACATTTCTTAATAATATGTAATTTTGCATTGTATACTAAATATTTCACATTTATGGTCGACTTAATTGATCATTTAGTTCTGTGTGTGGATTCTTATTAAAACTCATTTAAATTATATATTAATTTCAAATTTTCCAATATGAATGAATAAGAAAATATTATAAAATATTAATAAATCAATTGAATTTAATAATGTTTGAGTTTGACATGTTTCGCTTATTCATTTTGTATTCATTGAAGTTCCATCACGAAATGTTTTTTGGGCAAGCCTTTTCATATTTCCTATTTATCACGAAAACAGTTACAGTTATTTTATAGTATCTTCTGCTATTTTAACATAACAGCTGTTGGGGTCAAGTAGTAACCTACCACACAGATTACATGTAAAGTTAAGGTTTAATTTTTTTTCTATTTAATTCATTATCGTGATCATGGTGCCACATGAATTGATTTTAATTGTCGGGTTATGGGAGAGAAAATAAAATTGTATCAAAGAGATCGAGGTAGAAGGGAGGAAATTAATTGGTTTTGTAATAATTAAAATTAAAAGTATTTTACTTAAACTAAAATCCGGAAATAAATAATTTTGGAAAATATTCTTTTTAAGTGGATCGGGTTTTTTCAAAAGTAAGAATTTGCAAAATTTGTATTGTAAGGAGTGAGTAAAATTATAACAACTACTATCCTATTAATTTACTTAAACCTAAATCTTTTATATAATCATAATATTTTAATTTAAGCTTTAAATATTGTTGGTAAGTGGCCACTTGATTTTTAAATTTGTTATCTTCAAGCGAATTTTAATATCTTACGTTTTCGTCTTTTCAACTACTCAACTTATTCTTGTTCATAAAACTTGTACGCGCACATTATTAATAAAGGAAGATAATATGTATGAATTAATTTCATTTTTTAGTGAGAAGTAGGAAAGAGAAAATTAAATTACACAGGACTAATAAAGAAAAAGGAAAAAATATAAAAATTAAGAATTAGAAATCTATTCCAAAGTTCATCAAAAAACCATGCCATGGTAGAATTTGGAATTAAAAAGAAAGATTTAGATAATGCGAAAAGGAAATTATGTTTATATTGAAATATTTGGTTAGTAATAATAAAAGAAAATAACCTGTAGGCGAAATCAAATTATTAAGGAAAATATAATAACAAATAAAGTCTGGTATGATTGGTTGTGATTGAGGTAAAATTTTTTAAAAATTGTAAATAAAGAAAAAAGTATGTATGTGCTGTGCATGGTAAATTTTATAGTAAAAACTATTAAAATATTCCACTAGAATATGTTGCATCGTCAAATATTTGATATTGATATTTGGACGATTAAGAAATGAAAAATATTTAATTTACAATTACAATAAAAGGAATTAACTATTTAATAAACTATTTTTATGAATTGCTTGTTGATTGATACAACAAAGTACTATTTATTTGTAATACTAAAATGAAATCCATTAATTTTTCACATTCAATGAACCAAACCTTTTTTTGAATATTAAAAGATTTTAAAACCATAACAGTAATAATTTTATAATTTTTGTGGTTGTAAAACTTTTAATAATAAATGTCAGACTATAACTAGACTATTAATTTATCACAATATTTGCAAGTCTAAAAAAAAAGGTTTAGGTTTTTAAATATAGAAAAGGAAACTCAAGAGAGAGCAGATAAAAAGGATTTACAATAGTTATACGATGTAGTCTAAAAATGATTTGAAAATTACGTATAAATATCTGAATAAAGTGCAAGTGGAAAAAAATAATCTGAAACCAACTTCCAAATTTTCTGAAAATTTATTCTTCTGAATAACATGAATAAAATAATTTAAATTCTTAGAATTTATACAAGAATTAATTAACTAAAACAATTAGTTAAAACAATGTATTGGACATTCTAAGAAAGTAGGTGACGGTGAATAAAGTGCATGTGAAAAAAAATGAATAACATGGATAAAATAATTTGAATTCTTAGAATTTGTACAAGAATGGATTAATTAAAACAATGTAGTGGGCATTCTAAGCAAGTAGGTGACGGTGAATATTTGAATCACCATGAATAACATGATTAAAACAATTAATTGAAACAATGTATCGGACATTCTAAGAAAGTAGGTGACGGTGAATGAGATAATGATGAAGGAATTATTGTGAAGATTATAATTATTCTGTATGATTTGAAAATTATCCGAGTAAAGTGCATGTTGGAAAAAAAATGGTCCGAAACCAACTTTCAAATTTTCCGATAAACTAATTTAAATTTATAGAATTTGTACAATAATTAATTAATTGAAACAATTAATTAAAACATTGTATTGGACATTCTAAACAAGTAGGTGACGGTGAATGAGGGAATTATGTATGAAAATATTTTATAAAAAATAAGAAAAAAACAAGATATAATAAGAATTCCAAGGGAAGGATGAAATAAATGATGAATATATTTCCTTATATAATTAATTTATTTCATTCTGAGACTAATGAAACTATTCAAGAATGAAGGAAATCAGAAATAACAGCTTTATTGTGTGTCGCTGAGAAAATTGTCTTCGGTAAATTTTTTGTACTACTATTTTTTGCATTTTCTCCATTTTCTCATCTATAAAATTTTTATTGACTTGAGTGAAGTAGCTGAAGTGGTGGCGACGATTATGTCTCGGTGGCAAAGTAGAATGCCCCAAAAAGATTTATTTTTGTACTCTTTTAAATATGAGGTGAGTTTTTCGTAACCGGGATATTTCTCATTGTGTTCAGAAAACATATTGATACAAAAAAATTTTTCATCTATTTTATTGCGTGTCGTTGAGAAATATCAAAATTATATAATTTGTCTTTTATCTTTTCTTTTCATTATAATTATCGCGACTTGTGAATATAAATTAATGAATATTGTAAAGGATAAAGTTTTCAATTGTGAAGAAAAAATTTTTTGATATTAAAGTGCCCTAAAGAGAAATCGTGTTTATCCTCATTTATTCAAGGGAGAGTTTATTAATTAATTTAAATTAATTTTTCTTTTTTAGGTGTTTTCAAGAAAAAAAGTGAAAGATTATTATTAAAAAATAATCATTTAGGAATTCTTCAGCGACGATAAAGATATTAATGATGGGGTAAATCGTTTTTTTGATTTTGATTTTTTTAAAAATAATTTAAAGAGTAAAAATTATTGATCAAGGGGGAGATTACATAGATAACAGGCATAATTAATTATAACTAAAATCATTTAATACATTTAATAAATAAACTTATGCAAAGCGTTTCTTATAATAATGTGAAAAAAATATGGTGAGTGAGAAAAAAGTCAAGGAAAAACGAGCAGCATGCCTATTTATATTTAAAATCATTATATAATATTATGGCAATCAACAATAACAAAAACTCCTTTGTTTATATTTTTTCTCTTGTTGATAATGTTTATCCCCTATTTTTTTAGGGTTGTGTTTGGCTTTCAAAAAAAAGAAACAATCTTTTTTTTTGTAATAAAAATGGCGACGCTTCACGTGTATTCGATTATAAAAACTTGAAGATTTTTATTTTGGTCGTAGCTTGTTAATCCATCCACGTTAACAAACACAATTTCATTTTCAAATATGAAAGAAAAAAAATCAGTAGAATTAATTAGTGTTTTAAATAAAAATTTTTTTTTAAGTAGTAGAACTTACGATGTTCGTTTTCACTTGATTGTAAATATATATATATTTTTTGGTTACATTTTGCGTGCGTTTCATCGTATCGTAACTTGTAAATATTTAAAATAATTTTTTTTTCGGAACTTATTAAGTAAATTAAATTTTTTTTTTATTTATTATTTATTTATATTCTTTGAGAGATAAGATATTACTACTATAAAATTATTATTGATCTATCTCATCTATCCATCCATTCCGGTATTTCGAATCATAATTTGTTATCTTTCTTTTACGTATGTCATCCTTACCTACTATATTCCCTATCATCACTGCTTTCACCTATCATTATTTAAAGTTACGAAAGTCTTCTCGTTCTTAATTTTTTTTTTTTATTTTTTAATTTTAATTTTTTAATTTAATTTATTTATTTTATCTCATTAATTTAATTTTTTCTTGATAATTTCCACTTAATTTTTTTTTTCTTTTCGATTAATCCAATTAATATTTTTCAGTATTAAAGTAGATAGATATATATATAATAAGTAGAAAAAATTTAGAAAAGAATATACATAGCAATATATATTGAATAGTAGTTAGTAGGCTAGAAGGCTGTAACTCAAGATAGTTATTTTTACCAAATATGTTAACTTAAGTAACCAGGCAAGAAGAGTGCCAATAAATGGGAAAAAAATTGTCAGGACAGTTGTTACATAATCGAGATAGCACAGCAATAAGAACTGATAAAGTATCTCTAAATAACAAAATAGTTCGACTAATAATGAATCAATAGAGAAAAATAATTTATTTTATTTAAAGATTATTTCGTTAGATTATTCATTTAAGGAAGCTCATAAGATTATTCATTAAAAGAAGTTTCAAAGATTCACCTTAGAAATTTATCAAACAAAACTTATGATGACTTTGAATATTAAAATCCGGACTTAATATAAATAATCATATATAGATTTTTTTTTTCATTATTTAACCTTCAAATAATCTCTCCTTGGCATGAAATCGTCACTTTCTCAAAGTATAGTTGAAGTAGTTCAACATTATAATTTCATTCAAAGTATATATTTAATTATTATTATATTTTTGATTACATCAAAAGACGTGATGTAAAAAATTAATAACGTTAAAATATTAAATCTTACCACATATATAAGATAATGAGAGGTTTGTGTTGCGAGGGTGTATTTTATTTTTTGTGGAGAATTGTACAATGTAAACAATTGCCTTTTATAAAAAATGATGTTTGTATACTACAAACAAAAAATGAATATGAAGAAGAAGAATAATATTTTCAACCATTAAGAAGAAGATAGTTTCATTTATGTTATTCTCATTTATTACCAATAATATTAATGAAGCGAGAAGTTGTTTATTATCATTAGATATTAATTTCATTAACATAGTTTATGATACTTTTTTTTTGTCGTTACTGCTCTCAATATTTCTTGATTTTTTTTATATATAGCAAAAGAAAGATATTAATTATCTGAACTTGAATTCGATAATTTATAAAAATTCACAAAATTGGGCCGGAATAAATAATAAGAGATTTACTGTATATAACTTAAAAAAAAAGAAGCCAAGATACAAATTGCTTTGATCTTGCAAGAACAAGACATCGGGATGATGATTATACTGATAAAAAAAAAGTTAACTTAAAGAATAATATAATATAGTAATTCAAAAAATGATATGGAATTAGAATCGGAATAGTTTATTTAAATTTATTATGTTACTTACTATTTCAACAATTACATACTTATTCGGAGACAATGTTATAATTCACTTTTATTATAAATTTTATTATTTTTGTAATTATCTTTTCTCACTTTAATATTTCTTTGGAATATTGAAACAAAGCATAGCTTTTTTTTATTATTTCTTCAAACTCCCAGAAAAAAAAACCCCAGTGAAGTTGCAAACAAATTGAAAAAAAAACAAAAAAAAACAAACATAGAAATTGTAATAATGAAATAAGATAAATCAAAGGAAAAAAAATGGGATGGAAATTACAAGAATTATATTATGACAACCTACAAAATATTTCTACTTATAAAGGATAAAACTGATGACAACGTTAAAGCAAAATATCCAAATTAAAAGTTGTTCAACAGACGAAATAGAATCTTGATATACGTATATAGAATGAATTTTAGAAATTCATTTAGGGCAGATTTAAAGAAAATTATATTGAACAAATAGTAATTAATAGAAAGAAGTAGAAAATAATATTTCAATTGATATACTTAATATTTAATGAAAACTCTAATGATCTATTTTTTTTTTTTAATAAAAGAAAAAAAAAGACAACCAAGCTCTGAAAAGCAATTAAATGATTCGTAAATTTATTAAGATATATTTTAAATTAAATTATTTAAATTTAAATTATTTATTTACTTATTGATATATATTAAGAGCAAGAATCTTTATTCTCACGATTGTTATACCCGAAAATTAAGAATAATTGTAATTAATGATATCTCCGATTTTACAACACGTAACACAACAGATGCATAAGCATTTAAACAAGATGAAACATTTATACAAGATGAAACTTTCCTCAAGGTTATCGCTCTACTAATACTAGTAACATAATTAATAATATTAAATTATTTCAAACATTTCGTGTCCAAAAAATTGAATAGTTAATTTTCATTTCTTTCTATAACACAATTTAATGATAATTTTAGCACTTCAGATGAAACAATCATTAGTAATAGTTTAAAATTTAGCAATAAAAATGATGAAAACATTCATCAGCTGTGGATCCGATTTAGATTATTCATATATCTAATTTTTAAATTTTTTTCATATTTTTTTCATATTATTTCATATTTTTTTTAAATTTTTCTTTTTCACTTTTAACTCACTCTTGGAAGATTTGAAGATAGATACTTTGTATTTTTTTTTATTACTCTCTAAATAATTATAAAACCGATTTTAACACAATCACAATTCAAAACATACTATGATTTATTATCATCCGAAAGACAAAAAGGTGGTATCCCGCTACATTTCTTTTAGAATATGATTTACAACCAACAAAGAAAAAAATACGGTATTTCAGAATTGAATAATACATATGACTCATCTACATAATAATACACATTCTATCTATCTGAATCATTCGTTTAGAGATAGATTTCATTCATTACAAATTCTTTTATTTAGAACTTTATTACATTAAGGATAATTATAATTATTATTATATTATTATTACGATAGTTCTATCTAATATATTTAATAAAGAAATATATCATTTTTTATTACTTTAAAATTTCCAAGAACAGGATTTATTATACTTATTAAGAAGTATTATAGCAAAATAGCACCATGGCAACTTAAGAAACAGCACAGCGAAATATAGATTGTGCAGATGGAATAGCACATACTATACATGTTGCCCAAATTATTATGATAGATCTTTAAATACTCATGGCAAAAGGTTGTCCCAAGTGATGCTGACTGCGGTTTAGTGCATTGCGATGTTCTAAATAATGAGGCAAGAAAATACACAGAGTATACATAATTGGACTATGCTCTAAATCTCCAAAATAGATTGGGCAGTCTATGAGTGCTTTTTTTTTAAAAAAAAAGTTCATTAAATCGATTCAAAGAAAAAATGAATCCAAATAGTTAATTAAAATCAAAATTAGAAATAATCAATTACAAACAATAATTTCGAGAAAATTATTCCGCCCATCGAAACAAGATAACTGTATAAGATTATTTTTGAACATGGGTCATTGGAAAATAAAATCAAATCCTTAGAACTTTAATAGAGAACAACTACCATCTAAAGAAACTCAAATTAAACAATCACGACATAATTGTCATCTTTTATGTCGAAAAAAAAAAAGTAGACCCTATTTTAATAAATCATTAAAAAATATTGGAAGATCAAAATATTAAAGCATCATAAAAATGAGCACAATGCTCGAATTAAGTGATGACTGACTATAATCTATACTTTTCCACCTGAATATTACAAATTGAAGAATTGAAAATTGGAAATTGTTTTTTTTTCAGAGAAATAAGTATATAGAATTCATCAATTTATAGACATATATCAAAAGATATCCAGAAGAAACATTGTCTTCTCTTCAATAAACACCTTGAGATTAATCATAGTCTTTTTTTTTTCCTGCATGTCATATACTCTTTTTATATATTATTAAATGCATAAGATATTTTTGATACCTTATTATGCATGCAAAATACGAGAAAACAAAAAATTTGACTACAAGGTCAGGTCACCACTACCTGGGGACCTGATTTACGTTCACAAATCAAAATCTATTTGTTCAAATGGATGAAAATGATTTGAATAGTGTCCACATTGTATAATAGGCGGAATAGGCGATCGTCTCAATTCTCTTAAATTTTCTTACAGGAACAAACATCCATCGTCTTCCCCTATAGTTAGTATTTCTGGTTTTAATTTCATTAATTGATAATTATAAATCTTTGCAACAACTATAAGATTCTTTGGTAGCTTATCATATTTTTAAGAAAATATTGATAGAAATAAATATAGATATATATATAGATATTTATTCAATTAAAAGTATTTAAACTTATTCATGAATTTTGTGAAAAAATTCTATAATTCATTAATACGTCTATAAATTACTAATTCTCAATTCCTCTGCTCTTTCATCTAATTGTAAAACGACGAAATTATTATTTGGATACTGAAATTAAATTAGAATCCAAATTAAAAATTTTTATTTTTAAAATTATTCGGTATCATAAAATTTGTCATCATTTCTGCTCTGAAATAATCAATATAAAAATTCTTTTATTATTCTAATTGCTTCAAGTGTGACCCGTCTTAACCTTTAAAATAATAATATTAATATTAGTTGTGTGCATAAAAATTTTGAGAATTATAAAAATTTGTAATACTTGTTTTATATTTAATAATTTTAAATAAATAAATAATTTCGAAAATTTCTGAACATGAATCAAGTTCAAAAAATTCCATAAATTTAGTTTTTAGACGAATCATTGAAAGAAAAAAACTTTGAAAATCAAAAGTAACATTTTTTTTTAATAATATCACGTATAAATTTTTTTTATTGAATTTATATTTTTTTTATAAGAAATGGAGATAAAAGAAATTACCAAATATTTTGAAAATGTGTATTTTTCATTTTTCATATTTTATACTATTTTGAAATCTTTTTATCTTTATATATTATTTATATTATTTATGAGTTAAATGTCTATTAAAGCTTTATAAGGTAAGAATTAAATTTAACTATTATATTAATTTAAAAACGATATTTTTAATTATGTAAAAGTTTATATCATGAAACTAGTTATTTGACTTATGCTATAAATGTTAATTAATGTAAATTATATAATTATTAAAAATGTTACAGTACACGCTTCTTTGACCTTTTTAAATATATTCTATACTTAATCAACAATTAATCAACAATTCTTTATTTTATTAACATTTAAATTTTTTCTGCCATAATCAGTAAACTAGTGGCAAAAATAGTAAAATTTGTTTGTGTTGCGCATTGTTACGTTAGGATAAAGTAAATTATCGGAAATAATTATCGTATATAATTGATATAATCTATGGTGTCATCACATTAATTCGCATACTCTTCAATTTATTCAAAAAAAATTATAAAATAAATAAATATTTAATAAAAATGAGATAGTGGAGATTTTCGACTCACGATTACTTGGTCCTGATTTTCGTTGTGATTTTCATCCTTCGCTCTTCTACTACCTAACTGACTGTCAAGTTCTTATTTTCTTTTATTACTCAAATTGAAAATACGAAATTAAGTTGATTTATTTTTTTACTGTACAATTTGTTTATTGATTATTTATAAATTTGATATAAAATATCTGAAAATGTATTTAAGGGCCATTTAATGAACTTTTCTTGTTCATAATAAGGGCGAGTGTGTAGAAAACAGAATTATATTTCTTATATATCTGTTGTTACCACCTGGGAGAGCAAGCTTACTAAATTATAGTGGTTTAGCTTGGTGATAAGCTGGTATTGGTTAAATTATGTGAATGGGTATAAATACTGGGGAATAAAATATAACTAAGAAGGAATTCAATTAAACAAGGATAATATCTATTTATCCTACTAATTATAACCAATCAATAATCAAAATACAAATCAAATCAAAATACAATAACTATAATCTAAAAATAATCATTAATTCAATAAACTAAAAATAAAGATCAAAGGTGAGTTTGAGTTAAGCAATATGTCCTTGGGTTATTTCAGCAACACTTTAAGACAAAAGTATAAAGTAATTGTTATTTTTATTAAAATAAAAGAAATAGGAATTGAATAAACTCCAAAACTGACTTGGACAAGACAATTTCTCTTGTCCTTATATACATTTCTACTCTTAGATGTCCAGGACCTCACTTGAGGTCTAAAGCCATCACTTGAGGTCTACTGATAATCAGACCTCACTTGCTGCTGGACCTCATCTGAGGGCTCTTTAACTAAGGACCTCACTTGAGGGTCAAGGTGATCAGGACCTCACTTGAGGTCTTCAAGGTCCTTTGATAGTCAACTAACCTTTTCTATTCTAATTCTACTTTAGTTAATATGAATTTCTGATACTATTCTAAGGTGTTAATTAATTAACTGACTATACAAAAATAGAAATAACTAAACATATATGGGTCAATTCTAAAATAGATACAATAACTACTAAGTAATAATAAATAAAGCTAGGAATAAATAATAATAAATAGTAAATAAGACATAACAAGAAAGAATTATAACAATAAACAATAAAATAATGAGAAATAAAACAAATAATAAAAAAAAAACTTCTAACACTGTCCACATAAATTTGCAGGTCGATCTCGGAATGTCATGATCACTGCGTGCTTTCCTAATTAAGAGAACAATTATATTTATTTTAATGCAAATGAATTACCATGTGATAATTATTTTTTTCACATTAAATCTAATCAGTCTTAGTATAACATAAGAAAACTTTAAAAGTAAATAAAAAACTAGATTTTTAGTATTTATTGATGATGAAAATCATTCAGTATTAGGAAAGTACTATTCGCAGTATCAGAAGCTCTATTGTGTCTTAAAAAAGAATTCGGATTCCTTTTGAAGAAATTATGAAGCTCCATCACATAAGATGAATTTCTATAAAAAAATAAAAAAAAAATTATCGTCCAAGTAGAATGACATTAGAATAAAAATTGGTTCTTAATTCTAATTTTCAACGAAGAAAAATTTGTACATGCATAAGAGTAAAGTAATATTCTGCATATTGCTGAGTGCAAAGAAAAATCCATAATTGCTAGATTTCAATAAAACTAAAAAAAAAATTATAAATCTTTTTTACGTTTTTTTTTGCCATCTATTTTGCACGTAAAAAATCTGTATTAACCGCGGTCCAGGAAGCTAGCATTGAACCATAATTAGGCCCTATCTGCAATGATTTTTAGGACATTAATTTGATTTATATTTTTTTTTTTACAAACGGCACTTCAACATCTCAACTAATGTAACTGCAGATTTGGGAAGTTGAGTAACAATTTATTAAAAATAAGAAAAATCCACATCGTCTAGCTGCTGCAGGTTATCAATTGAAACTGCGGTTCCATAATAACGTTCTAAATATAAAAAATAAAAAATACTTAAAATTATGTTAATATCAAACTATTATTTTTTAATTAACCATTTTTAACTTATTTTAACGTTAAATTAGTTTAATTAATTAAATATAAATCAATATGATATTTTAATAAATTTAAAAATTTAAGCTATAAAATAATTTAAAGCTTACTACAGTAGAACCCGTCTATAAACATTTAAGCAATAACCTGTCTTTTCTTTAAGCTTATAGTTTTTCTGCCCAAAGTATCCTGATTTTTATATTATACATATATATGAAGTCCCAATGTAAGCATAACCTGTTTAAATGCATGGCCTGAGGCATGCATGATTATAATAAAAATTTTTCATTAACAAAATTATTATAACTCAACATGAAAATACTAAAACTAATATTTTCTGATTCGAATTATAGTTAAAATATTATTGAAAATATAATTCAAAATATTATTTGGACTTTTATACTAAATTGAACTCCGTATTCTTCAGTAACTTTAAAATTTCATTATTTAATGTAAAAAGTCGCATTATCTGTACGTTTTCCAATAACCGTTTTATTTCTTCCTTAACCTATCAGCACTAAAAATCCATGGATCACCATTTCCCTTTCTAATTTCTATAGTTTCGAGTGAGTCTGGTAAATTCTCAGACATTTTCCATAATAATTCGTTTTCATCCAATTCTTCTCCACTACCAAATGAAAATCTTCTTAATTCATTAAAATTCTTAAATATTGCTATTACTTGTTCAGCATTTAAATTATTTAAAGTTAAGTCAGTAGTCTTTGTACAATAATTTAAAATTGCTAAAAACATATCAAATGTAATTGTGGAATTTAAATCTAGACAAATATTTCTTAAATTTGTATTGGCCAATTCGAGAATTTTTATGATAAATTTTTGAGAGTACGAATTACTGACATTTAATATATTTCTATAATGAGAATGAAAATAATGAAAACTACTCAATTGAGTAAATGATGAACCCAAGGGTAAACAATTCATTCTAAATTCATTAAAATTATTTACTGATTGACTTAAAATATTTAAAGTTAATTCTGTAATCTTTGTATAATAATTTAAAATTGCTGAAAATATATCAAATGTAATTGCGGGATGTAAATCTAGACAAATATTTCTTAAATTTGGATTGGCCGTTTCGAGAATTTTTATGATAAATTTTTGAGGATACGAATCACTGATGTCTCTATGAAAATAATGAAAACTACTCAATTGAGTAAATGAAGCCGAGTGTAAATTATAGGTTCTTAATTCATTAAAATTACTTGATGTTATTACTTGTTCAGGATTTAAATTATTATTTAAAGTTAATTCTGTAATCTTCGTACAATAATTAAAAATTGCTGAAAATATATCAAATGTAATTGCGGGATATAAATCTAGACAAATATTTCTTAAATTTGTATTAGCCGTTTCGAGAATTTCTATAATAAATTTTTGAGGATACGGATTTCTGACATCAAATACATTTATAGAATAATGAAAACTACTTAGTTGAGTAAATAATGAAGCCAAGGGTAAACAATCCGGTCTATCCAATCCAGGACAATTTTTAATATAAAGTTCTTCAAGTGAAATAAATTGTCCAAGTGGTGATATTTTCCACTTAAAATCATCAAACTTTACTTGTGTTAAACGAAGACTCTTTAATGTTTCATTTTGGATGATGGCCCAAAATAATGAATTAGAAACTAGAACAAAGCTAACAATTGATAGATTTTCTAACCGTTTTTGAACACTAATAAGTTTTTCTAATGATTTCATTTGAGGATCTGAATTCAAAGATAAATCCATATTAAAAATATTATCGCAAATTATTGTTAATGATTCAAATAATGGTCGAATCAATTTATCATTTCTTGTTATTTTCGAAGTAAAGCTTTCTAATTTCTTAAATACTTTTGGGGCACCAGGTAACTTGAAAATTGAACTAATTAAATCATTATATTTTTGAAAATCTTCAGTTATTTTAAAAGAATCCACAAATTCACAACGTTCTATTATTAATTTGAATATCTCACCCAACAATATTCTCGATTTGGTGATATTATTTTGATATGGATCAATGACTCGTTGGAGAATAACTCGTCGTGGACTAACTCGTTGTGAAATAACTCGTGGAATAACTCGTGAAATAACTCGTTGTGAATCAATTTGTTGTGAATATATGGAAACAAAATAAATTAAATCACTAATTATAAATTTATGAGCGAATGACGGATAATCAAAAGTGGCTTGAGGTGGTGATGATGATAAATCAAATCCATTCTGAATAAGTAAAGTTCTAGCTTGAGTATCCATACATGATATATAAGTTCGAATACATAATGCTTTCTTCCTCAACTTTTTATCATCCATAGAACATTCTTGACCAAAAGGTAATTCCCAAAGTATAGGTACAGTAATTTTACACCAGATTCGATTAACTAATAATGATGAATATAAATCTTGAGTTGACTGAACATTATTTAAAATCATAATCAATAATTCTGTCAAAATTTTAGTTGCCATTTTTTTTTTCTCAAGAAATAAAGAGCAAAATTTTTTAAAAAAATAATCGTGTCCTATTTATATAATATTTATGATTCAGTATGTAAACATATTGGTTCACATCAAATTGAATTCCGTATTCTTCAATGATTTATGGTACCAAAATAATAATTAAAAATACACAACATATCAGATTCTATAACAGAAATTGGTAAATATATGAGAAAATAAAGGCTTGTGTAACAGAAATCTGGCAATTTTTTTTATATATTTTAATGTAGATTTTATTTGAATATACCTTTTGAAATAAGGAAGGAAATTCTATGTAGAGTTCTGCTTATACTTTAAAATGGCTTAGTGGCTATCAATCATGTGATTAAATAACAAAGTATCATGCATAATTATCCTACAGTGGATGTCAGTTGAAACCATCAACTTTTAATACCTTTCTAAAAAAGGTTATACCTTGTGCTACAAGTGTGTTACAAAAAAATCCTTCGGTAAAATTGTTAACCAAACGTCAATCTACATTTTTACCGAGGGGATTATCGTTTTTTTGCCCCTAGCACGAATTGAAATGGATCAAAGTCCAATATATTTATATATGATTTATAAAAATTGGCCATGGTTTTTTTACTAAAATTATGCCTCGTGTCAGAAAAAAAGTGAAATCAGCTCGTAAGAATATTAAAATAGCAAATAGAGCACGTCTTTTTCAGTCAAAAACTGTTTCTGCTTCTGAAATAATTAATTTAAATACTTCCTCAGAAGAAGAACCCGAATCTGATCTTGACAATGAAGTTTTTAGTTTTGGTGCACCAGATTTAGATGACGAAAATATTGCACTTGAACTTTTTAACAAACTTTTTATTAATGAAAATCAGTTAAATCAAAAAAAGAGAGTTTATTATACTGGACTTTCCTCACGTACAAATAGAAGAAAAAATCAACAACTTCGTAAAGCAGCTGTTGGAACAGCACAAATTTCTAAATTTTTTATTTCATGCAATCAACAAGAAACAAATTCTTCTTTATTAATTCAAAATGAACAACCTAACGAAAATAATGAAGAAATCTTGGATACATCAATACAAAATGATAATAATGAAGATAAAATTGAGGATGCAATTAAATTTATTGAAAATATTCTTTTAGAGAATATTTCCAATAGTCAAAAAGTACGTTATTACTCAGTAATTTCTTATTTTCGTTTATTATTATCAGGAGAAAAAAAAATAAATGCAAGTTTAGCAGTTGCCAGAATTCATAAAGGAGATCAATATCGTGCACGTTGTATTCGGAAATGGGCAAAAATATGTTTAGAAGGTAATTAGTTTATTAATAATCTCAAATTTAAATTAATTAAAAAATTTATTGTAAGTTTAAAATTAATTTAATAATTTATTTTAAATAGGTAAACATATTCCAATTAATAAAGGGAAATTTTCATCACGAAGCTTACTTAATGATGAGCTTGTCTCACTCCGTATTTCTTCCTATCTCCGGGCCAATAAATTTCAAATTAATCCTTTAATGGTAAAACAATATTTTGAAGAAAAAATACTTCCTGAATTAAATGTTGAAAAACAGCAAACAATTTCAATCAGTACAGCATATAGATGGATGCATAAAATGGGTTTTCGGCACACTCGTTATCGAAAAGGAACTTATATTGATGGCCATAATCGTCAAGATGTGATAGTTTATCGTGAAAAGTTTTTGGAAATGGTTCAATATTATGAACAATTTATGTCCCAATGGTTAGATAAAGAATGTAAAATAAGAACATACCCTCAATTAAATCCTGGAGAAAAAGAACATGTTTGGATCACACATGATGAATCTACATTCTATTCTTATGATGGACCTCGCGCAGTATGGGGACCAGAAGGAGAATATCAATTACGAAAAAAAGGTCAAGGACAAGGTATCCATGTTTCAGATTTTTTAACAGAAACAATTGGTCCACTAAAAGATGAACACGAAATAGCAAGAGTTACCATGATATTGGGTGCAAATCGTGATGGATACTGGAATGGAGAAAAATTAGTTGCACAATTACGTTGCGCAATTAATATTTTTGAACGGACACATCCAAATTGTATTGGAATATGGGCATTTGATAATGCCACTTCACATACTGCCTTTGCAGCTGATGCTTTGGTAGCAAGTAAAATGAATAAGGGACCAGGAGGTGTACAACCAATTATGCGTGATACGTTTTGGAATGGACAAAGACAATCAATGATAATAGAAAATGATTTTTTTATTATTGACTCAAAAACATGACAACAAGTTAATTTACGCGGAAAACCTAAAGGTATAGAATGGATTTTGAAAGAAAGAAATTTATGGAAAAATAATATGGTATTAGATTGTCAAGCTTGTTTAAAAAAAGAACCAGATCCCAATATTATTGATTGTTGTGCTCGTCGGTTACTTGCTAATCAACAAGATTTTCTTGCACAAAAAGGACTAATTCAGCAAGAAATTGAATCTCGAAACCATAAGGTAATTTTTAATTATTTATTAAATTTTATTTTATTTTTTTTAATTAAAAATTCAATATAATTTAGGTTATTTTCTATCCAAAGTTTCATCCGGAATTTAATTATATTGAATTATACTGGGGTGCAGCTAAAAGATACACCCGAAATAACTGTGAGTATACATTACAGTCACTAAAAAAAAATTTACCTTTAGCATTTGAATCTGTTTCTATTGAAACAATCCGTTCTTATGCACGATTATCTTGGCGTTGGATGGATGCATACAGACATCAATTAACAGGAAAAGCAGCAGAATATGCTGTAAAAAATAATAAATCACATAGAAGAATTAATGAAGATGTAATGAATCGAGTTAACGTTTTATTAAATTGAATAAAATAATTTTCGGCATTTTTTTTTTCTAAGATCTCTGAATATGATTGGCTGTTTTTGCGTTTACGTCATTCTTTTTATTACCTGTAAAATTGGCCACCATCTTAGGGGGTTGATGGTTTCAACTGACATCCACTGTATGATCCACCGATAATAATTACTGTATAGTAGAGTTGCACAATCAATTACGAACTTGGCTGATTTTCAAAAAATTTGGCTAAATTGGCTAAGTCGACTAAATATTTTCTTCCTTTCATTATTTAAAATGGTATAGATTTTAGGGTTAATGTTTTTCCTATTTTGTTGAGTCATGTTGGCATCATGTGGGTGAACTTCGCGATGTAATCCTGTGAAGTTCCCGGAAAAAGTTAATCAAAACACTTGCACGGAAATGGAAAAAAAATGGGTGTGTTTTTAATATCTAAAGCTTTACATTATTCGTATCGATATTGTAACGTATTGATACGTAGCGTAACGTTACGATTAGATTTCATTTCCAAATCTATTATCAATTAGAGTAACCCCCACCTACCCTCCAGGAATCTATGTTCTTTATATAAAAAAAATTCAAAGAATAAGTTTGTGTAATGGATTCGTCAACACCGAAAATCCGTTACAGAATCTATTACACGAACTTATTCTTTGAATTACTATAATAAGTAAAACTGATAAATTGATTATTATATTATTATGATTTAACCTAATTTAAGTAATAAATGTATACTATTTTTTTCCCACTATATTTGTCATTGTAAATAAAATTGTTTCACTGATAATAAATTTCCACAAATTTTTCTCCACTATATTTTTGCCATATTTGTTATCTTATTAGTATTATTATTATTATTTAACCAAATATGATTAATAATTTTTTTTTCCGTTTATGCTTTGTATTATTATTATTATTCTATTATTATTATTATTATTATTATTATTATCAATTAACCAAATATGATTAATAAATAAAAATCTATTTTTTTTCTGTTCAATTATTATTTGTTATTTATTATCATTATTATTATTTAACCAAATATGAAAATATGATAAAGTAATAAAATGAATTATTATTATTATTATTATTATTTAATCAAATATGATAAAGTAAAAATAAATATACATAATAATAAATTTACATCTATTTTTTCCCACTATATTTTTTCTATATTTGTCAGGTATTTTATTATTATTATTATAAAATGATGATGATGATTTAAACACATATGATAAAGTAATAAAATAAAAAAAGTTCATTACAAAAGTATTAATATTTAAAAATAAATAATTTAAAGAAAGGTTTGATTGTCTAAGAAATATTTTAATTATTTTTAATAACAAATAAAAACAAACTAAAAGGATCAAGTTTTGAATTCACCTTTTTTTTGAATCAAATTTGTTTTCCTTGATAAAAATAAATAAATAAAACTTTAACTATATTTTCTTTTTGAAATGCCTACAAAATTAACTACCATCTGCTATATCCATGATTTTACTGATTGCATAACAGCAGATTCCCCACCTGGAATAATATTATGATATCTCATTTAGATAAATCTGCTTTTATTACAGATCCTAATGTTATCCTTGAGTATCAAAGATTAGATAATATTTCCAGTTCTCGTCCAAATCTATTTATTTAGGTTCAAG
The DNA here is from genome assembly GCA_003547095.1 of Diversispora epigaea. Lineage (NCBI taxonomy): Eukaryota > Fungi > Glomeromycota > Glomeromycetes > Diversisporales > Diversisporaceae > Diversispora > Diversispora epigaea. The sequence continues at coordinate 132,667 of PQFF01000064.1, read as the reverse complement.
AAATTGTAATAATTAGAATATTTACAATTTCATTTACTTTTAAATCTTGTTATTCAGTTTATTTATTATTTTTTATTGGGTATTGCTAAATATTACTGTAGGTGATTGTCACCATCACCACTAGGCAAAATTTCATAATTCCTTGATCAACCCCTAACTTTGCTCACTGGTGACAATTACCTGTGGTAATATTTAGCAATTTTCTTTTTTATTTACTTAAATTTAATAAATTACAACAATTAAATTTTTAATCAAATCAATTTCCTTATACATATTGTTCTGTATTCCAAATATTACATCCAATAGAATTTTGGTACCTGAAATATTTTTATAATGGCTAGTTGTTTATATTAATATTGTAAATAAACAGATTAGATCGTATTTTATGTATGTGTAAATAAGTGTATGCATAAATGGAATAATAATTTACGGCATTCTGCGTAGTGTGATGGTCACATCGCATCGGAATTTACTATTAATGATCGCACGTTTTATTTTTTAAATTATTTCAATCAATTTCGGATATTTTTTTTTTTTGTTTACAAATGTTCTTTCATTCTTTCAAAATATGGGAAATAAATTTTCTAAAACATTGAAAAAAAAAAATATACCCTTACCTTCAATAAATATGCAAGAAGATTCTGATTTTAAATATATTAATGGTAGAAGATATCATAATGTTGAAAGCGTGAAATATCCTCTTCCAAATGATGAAGAAGAATTAGATAGATTACATCTACAACATTTTCTACTTCGATATGTTTGGCAGAGAAATTTTNGCTCACTGGTGACAATTACCTGTGGTAATATTTAGCAATTTTCTTTTTTATTTACTTAAATTTAATAAATTACAACAATTAAATTTTTAATCAAATCAATTTCCTTATACATATTGTTCTGTATTCCAAATATTACATCCAATAGAATTTTGGTACCTGAAATATTTTTATAATGGCTAGTTGTTTATATTAATATTGTAAATAAACAGATTAGATCGTATTTTATGTATGTGTAAATAAGTGTATGCATAAATGGAATAATAATTTACGGCATTCTGCGTAGTGTGATGGTCACATCGCATCGGAATTTACTATTAATGATCGCACGTTTTATTTTTTAAATTATTTCAATCAATTTCGGATATTTTTTTTTTTTGTTTACAAATGTTCTTTCATTCTTTCAAAATATGGGAAATAAATTTTCTAAAACATTGAAAAAAAAAAATATACCCTTACCTTCAATAAATATGCAAGAAGATTCTGATTTTAAATATATTAATGGTAGAAGATATCATAATGTTGAAAGCGTGAAATATCCTCTTCCAAATGATGAAGAAGAATTAGATAGATTACATCTACAACATTTTCTACTTCGATATGTTTGGCAGAGAAATTTTTCGGCGCCTGTCAAACATATTTTGAATCGAAATGGCTCAAAAGTTCTTGATGTTGGGTATATATTTAAAACATATTACATTCAATAAATTTTATTTTCTTTTCAAAGTTTACTGCTCACAAAGTAATTCATTTTAATGAAAGTTGTGGCGCTGGTTCCTGGATGTTTGAGATGGCATCCGATTATCCTAATACCCAAATTACAGGATTAGATATCTCGCCCATTCAACCTTCAGAAATAAAACCTAGGAATGTTAATTTTGTTAAAGCAAATGTTTTAAATGGATTACCATTTGAAAATAATACTTTTGACTATATATTCCAAAGATTCTTGGTTTCAGCAATTCCCAAAGACAGTTGGCTTGATGTTATCAATGAATTGACTAGAGTTTTGAAACCGGGAGGATATTTGGAGGTAATAAAACTCACATTTTAACGGAACAAATAATCAATAATAACGGAATTTAATATCATGAATTTATTTATTATAATGAAGTTGGTGGAAATTAATCCTATAATTTTTCAATTGGGTCCCGTCTCAAGTCAATTGTTCACTGCAGGTAAAAACAAGTTTACAAATAATTTTTTTTTTTTTTGGAATTTTGCTAACATAATAATAAATAAATAATGATATTCTTAAAGTTGAAAAAATGCACCAACTACGAGATTTAGATATACGAATACCTTACAAATTGCGATCATATTTTGAACAACATGGAAATCTTGAAAATATTACAGAAGAAAAAAATCGGATACCGTATGGACCCGAAACTGGAAAACTAGGTCAAGCGGTAATGAAGTTAATATTTATCATAATCATCAGATGATTTTTTACATTTTTATTAAAAATTAATTCTTACAGGCTATAGAAAATGTCAGGCTTGGAGTTTCTCATTTAAAGACTTATTTACTGGAAACTACAAAGATAAGTTCGGAAGAATTTGATAATAATATGGTTGTTTTAGTTAAAGAACTCAATGAGTTTGATTCTTATCATGACATTTGTTGCGTTTATGCAAGAAAAAAAGGAAATTATTGAACACTGATATTAAAATTTTCGTGTAACGATCTAATAACTATATGCAATTAATTATGATTACCCAACTTTTCTATTTATGATTATTTGTTGACATTTCATTCGTCTATTTTTTGAAACAAGATTCATATGCATTAGGCTTTAAACTTATTAAAAAGCACCCAACTACATTTTAGCATCCACTTTTTTTAAATTATATGTAAACATAACTTATTCTTTTTTAAGATCAATATAAAATTAAAATTGTTACTTTCTTTTTCTTTGTTCATAGTTTGATACATTGGACAATTTATTAGGGGTTCTTAGTGGTTCATTTGAATTTTTGTGATTTCTAATCTTCTTCCACCAACTTTATTATTCTTTTGTATTACTGTAAGAATATGTTTTGAAATTCTATCAGGAAAACAGTTATGCAAATGCATTAAAGAATGTTATAAATCGCATTTATTACATAATAATAACTATAACTACCTTTCTGGTATTTATTGTGTATCATCAAGATATACATTTCAAGTTATGTTATAATGGTATAGATTTTAGGGATAATGTTTTTCCTATTTTGTTGAGTCATGTTGGAATCATGTATGTGAACTTCACGATGTGAGTGGTGAATCCCGTGAAGTTCCTGGAAAAAGATAATCAAAACACTTGCCCATGATGCTCTTTTTGGCAAGAAAATCTTGCACGGAAATGGAAAAAAAAATGGGCGTGTTTTTAATATTCTAATCTTTACATTAATTGCACGTAGCGTAACGTTACGATTAGATTTCATTTCCAAATCGATTATCAATTAGAGTAACTCCCCTCTCCAGGAATCTATGTTCTTTATATAAAAAAAATTCAAAGAATAAGTTTAGCAATCATAATAAATTGATTATCAGTGATTATATTATTATGATTTAATCAAATTTGATAAAGTAATAAATGCATATCTGTTTTTTTTTCCGCTATATTTGTCATTGTAAATAAAATAGTTGCACTAATAATAAATTTACACAAATTTTTCTCCACTATATTTTTGCCATATTTGTTATCTTATTAGCATTATTTAACCAAATATAATTAATAAATTTTTTTTCCGTTTATGCTTTGTATTATTATTATTCTATTATTATTATTATTATTATTATTATGATTTAACTAAATGTGAAAAGAAATAAAATGAATTATTATTATTATTATTATTATTAACCAAATATGTTCAATTATTATTTGTTATTTATCATTATTATTATTTAGCCAAATATGATAAAGTAATAAAATGAATTATTATTATTATTATTATTTAATCAAATATGATAAAGTAAAAATAAATATACATAATAATAAATTTACATCTATTTTTTCCCACTATATTTTTGCTATATTTGTCAGGTATTTTATTATTATTATTATAAAATGATGATGATGATTTAACCACATATGATAAAGTAATAAAATAAAAAAAGTTCATTACAAAAATATTAATATTTAAAAATAAATAATTTCTATAAAAGAAAGATTTGATTACCTAAGAAATATTTTAATTATTTTTTAACAAATAAAAACAAACTAAAGGCTCAAGTTTTGAATTCCCCTTTTTTTTGAATCAAATTTGTTTTCCTTGATAAAAATAAATAAATAAAACTTTAACTAAATTTTCTTTTTGAAATGCCTACAAAATTAACTACTATCTGCTATATCCATGATTTTACTGATTACATAACAGCAGATGCCCCACCTGGAATAATATTATGATATCTCATTTAGATAAATCTGCTTTTATTACAGATCCTAATGTTATCCTTGAGTATCAAAGATTAGATAATATTTCCAGTCCTTGTCCAAATCTATTTATTTAGGTTCAAGAAATTGTAATAATTAGAATATTTAGGTTGATTAGTTAATATGATTACAATTTCATTTACTTTTAAATCTTGTCATTCAGTTTATTTATTATTTTTTATTGGGTATTGCTAAATATTACTGTAGGTGATTGTCACCATCACCACTAGACAAAATTTCATAATTCCTTGATCAACCCCTAACTTTGCCAACTGGTGACAATTACCTGTGGTAATATTTAGCAATTTTCTTTTTTATTTACTTAAATTTAATAAATTACAACAATTAAATTTTTAATCAAATCGAGCTCCTTATACATATTGTTCTGTGTTCCAAATATTACTTCCAATAGAATTTTGGTGTGGTGGTGAATCTGAAAATATTTTTATAATGGCTAGTTAAAAATAAAAAAATAATAATAATAATAAATAAAATTATTATTATAAATAAAATAATAAATAAATAATAAGCACGAGAATCATTAGTATTATTAAAATTTAACAGTTATTCTTTGCACAAAATTCACATGTAAATTATTGATATAATTTAAATGAATTTAATAAATTAGGTGCATGAAATAAGCAGGCAAATTTGCCCGCTCTACAAAAAAAGCTAAAATTTATCTCTAAACAAAAATAAAATTACACCATTTAACACTGTTTAAATCTTGAACTTAAAATAAACAAAAAGGGAGAGGATTATTGAATTGATCTTCTTCAACAACAAAAAAAAATCCTTGTTTATATAAACAATTATTAAAAATCATTATGTAACAATAAAGTGTTTTTATTGCCAAAAAATTTTATTTCAATTTTGTATACTATCTTAATGGAAAAAAATTCATAAAGTTATATCAACTTAAAATACAAATTTACAAATATGCAAATGAGCTATTTATTACTTTAAATGATTTCCTTCATTAATTTGCAAATGAAAATTAATATATTTTTTGATTTCAAAGAGCAAATATATAGCTTTTTAATAAGTATTAATATTTTGGAACTTTGTATTATTTTTTATTTTAAATATTAGTATATTAGTTAAAATAAAAATTCATTTTATTTATGCCATTCCGATAAGCTATTAAAAATCTAAAAACATATCACAGGGTACTTTCAGATTATTATGCTGATAAGCCTTTATTATTAAAAATTTTATAAAGGATGAATTACATCTCAATGTAAATTTAAAATAGTGATATCGCTAAACCACGAGAATGGATTTCAAATTTGATTTAATCATTTCTATTAATGGTCTTCTTGAAATGCTTTCATTTTATTTAAAAATATCCTTGTTCAATGGTTCAACCAAAATACATTTCACAAGATACACTTGAAAGTCTTTTTGGAACAATTCGAGAACTAGGTGGAGATTCCTATGGTCATAAATATCAAATTACAGCATTAGTTTCATCTGAAATAAAAGTTTTAATTATGAAAATGCTAGTTGCAATGGACATGGAATTAGTAATTTAACAAGAAGGTACATACTTAATTTTTCTTTTAATGTAAAAATATTATAATAATTTATTATTTATTTTTATATGCAATTGAATAAAAATTATTTTTATTTTATTTATAATTAGAGATTATCGAAAAATAAAAAGGAATTTCTTATTAATAATAAAATAATTCAATGTACTGGGAAAGATTGATCCAATTATAATCTTTCTCTCGTATTGTTTTTGAAAATCTTTTACCAGATAACCTATTCATGGAATTCCATTATTCCATTAGAGGCACATAATGAAAATGCCAACAGGAAAATAATAAAGTTTTGTATCTTCAAAGTGAATGGAATAATCTTATAAAAATTATTCTTTATCAAGATTGTATTGATAAATTATTAGAAAAATGGAGAAATCTAATTAAAAAGATAGCATACGAAGCAATTCCAAAAAAATAGGAGTTCGATGGTTAGCAAACTTGAGTTCTCAACTGGAAATTTGTATAAATAATTATCAATGTTCTGGAATTTGGTATCAGAATTTTCTTACAGAAATGAATTTAGAAGGTTCTTCAACCCAAATACTTGTGGCTTACTTGATTTTCAAAAAGTTATCAAGTTTACATTTAGTACAAATATGGAGCAAAAAAATTTATATTCTGTGGATCCACAATTAATTTCAAACACGACAATAAATTTTGAACCGGCTGAGGCATCAAAATTTTCATATATTATTGGATGGGTTATTTATAAATTAATTAAAGTGACAACATAATGAAATCACATCCTAAATACGAATTTATGTGTACTTATCTTAAGATTCTAAGTTCAGAAAAAGTTGTATATGAGCGAGATGTACGATCCCAGATAACAAATGAGGTGCCTGACCAGGATTTTTTGGATTTCATGTATAAATTAGAATCAATAATTTTATTATTATTTGAAAAACATAATGATCTTGGTCCCAATATCCTTTTATATATTCATAAAAGTTTATTGTGTAATTTATTATTATTAGAATCTTTTAATATACTTATTAATATTGCCATTCAAAAACTATATACATTGCAGAAAATAATAAGTTAACAGATGAAGTTAAAGGTTTCTCTATATATATGAAAAGCAGACAAAAGTCCTGGAGAAGATTCAATGAATTTATTCCTGAAAAAGGAACCTCAAGTCTTCGTGAAAACCTTAAAGCTATGAAAAAATTGAAAATTATACATCAATAAAAAATCTAGATTAGGCCAGCTTCAAATATGGGTACACATGAAAAATGCCGAAGAAGAATTTTCTAAAATATTTTGTGAGTTACAATGGTTAATTTGGATGAATTAAGAAATAAACGAAAAAGAATTTAGTATCTGTAAAAGGATACATCTTTTACTAAAGAAGCGTTGGCGAAGGAACAAATTTTTTCATTCTTAAATTACTATAATTTTCAATAAATTAATAATTTTGTAATAAAAAGTCAGCAACTTGAAAATAAGTGAACATGTTTTTTTTGCGAAAAAAATCATTTTTATGTAATTAAAAAGTATTTGTAACAGATTTATTAACTGTCCTCTAGGTTATATGCTAAAATGAAAATAAAAAAATAATTATTTTTTATTTTTTATTATCCAAATTGATTTTTTAAAAAATCTCCAATCTATTATAAGTCTCATTAGTTATTTTCTATATTTTTATCTTTATGTACTATTTATTTTATAGTTTGTTTATTTTTTTATCGTGATGTTAAATAAAGTTATATTGCATTTATTGTCTAATTTTTAAATATACAACTCAATTTAAGAATAAATTAAATTTTTTTTTTTTTGAAAATACTCTTTAGAATGCTATTTATTATATTAACAGAAGAGTTTGAAATTTTCCGCTATCAAAAACAGATAGATAAAAAGTAAATAAAAATAAAAAAAAAAAAAATTAAAATTAATTTGCTTTCTTAAGAAAATATTCTTTTTTTTCTTAAAAATTATTTAACACGAGTTTCTTTAAAAACTTAATATTAAAAAATATGAACAAAAACACCATAATGTGAAATTCCCAGAAAAGACTTGAATGGAAGATGAAGATAAATGNAAAATGAAAATAAAAAAATAATTATTTTTTATTTTTTATTATCCAAATTGATTTTTTAAAAAATCTCCAATCTATTATAAGTCTCATTAGTTATTTTCTATATTTTTATCTTTATGTACTATTTATTTTATAGTTTGTTTATTTTTTTATCGTGATGTTAAATAAAGTTATATTGCATTTATTGTCTAATTTTTAAATATACAACTCAATTTAAGAATAAATTAAATTTTTTTTTTTTTGAAAATACTCTTTAGAATGCTATTTATTATATTAACAGAAGAGTTTGAAATTTTCCGCTATCAAAAACAGATAGATAAAAAGTAAATAAAAATAAAAAAAAAAAAAATTAAAATTAATTTGCTTTCTTAAGAAAATATTCTTTTTTTTCTTAAAAATTATTTAACACGAGTTTCTTTAAAAACTTAATATTAAAAAATATGAACAAAAACACCATAATGTGAAATTCCCAGAAAAGACTTGAATGGAAGATGAAGATAAATGAAAATGTAGTAATAAGTCTCAAAAACCACAGTATAAAACCAAATTCAAGTAATTGCAATCAAAAATCTTAAAATTAACATACTATCTTGTTCTTGTATTGAAAACTATAAATTATTAAAAATCAACTTCTTGCATATCCTGAATAGTCAACAATGATCATATGGATTGTTTTTATGTCGGAACCTTGGTTCTTATATGACCAAAAAACCAGAGGTATAAAAACTTCTTCCATCTCCCAGATCAACAAAAGGTGAAGGTGAATATTTGGTAAATTTAAAAATGATTCGAATTTTTAAAAACAGTATTATTTAAAGAGAAAACCTATTCCATCCCTTATAATTTTCACATAATATCACACCGTCTGGATATTTATTTATTATGTTTTTGGACACTTTTTTTAGAGTTATCAAATATTATTTTTACATGCAAATACTATACCTAATATATTTTCAAAATATTATTTGAAATATTATTCGTAATATTATTCTTCTATATCAAATTAAACTCACTCCATATTCTTTAATAACTTTAAAATATTCATCACTTAATGTAAATAGTAGCGCTTGTTTTGTGCATTTTGCAATAATCTTTCTATTTCCTTCTCTTCCTTTACAACACCACCTTTGAACAAATTTTCTTAAACTATCATCACTAAATATCTCCATTTTAATTTCTATAGTTTCGAGTGATTCTGGCACATTCTCAACTATTTGACATAATAATTCATTAGCATCGAATCCTTCTCCACAACCAAATGAAAATCTTCTTAATTCATTAAAATTATTATTAAATATTGCTATTACTTATTCAGGATTTAAATCATGCAAAGTTAATTCTGTAATCTTTGTACAATTGCTGAAATGTATCAAATGTAATTGTGTAATAGATTTCTATACAAATATTTCTTAAATTTGCATTGGCCGTTTCGAGAATTTTTGTAATAAATTCTTGAGAATAACTATTAAGTCGATAAATCGAATGCATAATATGAAAACTACTTAATTGAGTAAATGATGAAGCCAAGAATAAACAATCAGATTTATGAAATACGCAACAATCTCCCATGTAAAGTTCTTGAAGTGAAATAAACTGTCCAATTGCTGATGATTTCCCCTTAAAACAATCAAAACTTACTCGTTTTAAACGAAGACTCTTTTATATTTCTTTTTGACTAATGATCGCCACAAATATTGAATTATAATCTTGGTTATGAATAGCTCCAATTGATAGATTTTCTAAACGTTTTTGAACACTAAGTTTCGCTAATAATTGCGTTTGAGAATATGAGTACAAGGTCAAATCCATATTTAAAATATCAAGCTAATGATTGATATAATGGACGAATACATTCATCATAATTTGCTATCATCGAAGAAAACTTTCTAATTTCTTAAATACTTTTGGGGCACCGGGTAACTTGAGAATTGGACCAATCAATTCACTATAATTACGAAAAATAGAAGAAAAATTTTCAGGAACTTTTGCCAATTTAAAATAATCCAGAAATGAACAATGATTTATTATTAATTTACATATTTCACGAAATAATATTCTTAATTCGGTGAAGAAGATTTGGTCACCAATAATTTGTTGTGAATATATGGAAATAAAATAAACTAAATTATTGATTATAAATTTATGTGTGAATGATGGGTAACCAAAAGTAGCTTGAGGTGGTTATAATGATAAATCAAATCCATTTTGAGTAAGTAAATAGCTTGAGTATCCATACATGATATATAAGTTCGAATACATAATGCTTTCTTCTTCAACTTATTATCATATTCACGACATTTATGACCTAAAGTTAATTCCCAAAGTATAGGTATAGTAACTTTACACCAGAATCGATTAACCAATAATGATGAATATAAATCTTGAGTTGAAAAAAGAGACGATGATTGAATAAGATTATTAGTTGCCATCTTTTTTTTATATTGAAAAAAAATAAAAATTTAAGAAATAAATAAAAAAAATAATCAGATCACATTTATATAAAAACTTATAATTACTCGGATGCAACAACAACGATACAAAAAAAAATCAATGAAATATTATTTTTCCATATCAAATTGAATTCCATATTCTTCAATAGCTTTAAAATGTTCATCACCCATTATTTCCAATGTAAATGGCGTTTGTCTTATAGGTTCGATACGTAATCGCCTAAATTTTTTGTTTCCCCCTTTGCAACAACACCACCCTTCAAAAAATTTTCGTAAACTATTGGCACTAAATATCCATGGATTATCGTAATTCATTTTAATTTTAATAGTTTCGAGTAATTCTGGTACTTTCTCGGCCATTCGACATAATAATTCATTAGCATCAAATCCTTCCCATCCACAACCAAATGATAATATTTTTAATTCATTAAAATTATTATTAAATATTGCTATTACTTGTTCAGGATTTAAATTATTATTCAAAGTTAATTCAGTAATCTTTGTACAATAATTTAAAATTGCTGAAAATATATCAAATGTAATTGCGGAATCTAAATCTAGACAAATATTTCTTAAATTAACATTGGCCGTTTCGAGAATTTTTACAATAAATTTTTGAGGATACGAATTACTGACATCAAATATATTTATAGAATGAAAATAATGAAAACTACTTAATTGAGTAAATAATGAAGCCAAGGGTAAACAATCCGGTCTATCCAATCCAGAACAATTTTTAATATAAAGTTCTTCAAGTGAAATAAATTGTCTAAGTGGTGATAATTTCCACTTAAAATCATCAAACTTTACTTGTGTTAAACGAAGACTCTTTAATGTTTCATTTTGACTAATGATGGCCCAAAATAATGAATTAGAAACTAGAACATAACTAACAATTGATAGATTTTCTAACCGCTTTTGAACATTAATAAGTTTTTCTAATGATTCCATTTGAGGATCTGAATTCAAAGATAAATCCATATTAAAAATATTATCGCAAATTATTGTTAATGATTCAAATAATGGTCGAATCAATTTATCATTTCTTGTTATTTTCGAAGTAAAGCTTTCTAATTTCTTAAATACTTTTGGGGCACCAGGTAATTTGAAAATTGAACTAATTAAATCATTATAATTTTGAAAATCTTCAATAAAATCCGTGTGGTATTCAGTTATTTTAAAAGAATCCACAAATTCACAATGTTCTATTATTAATTTGAATATCTCACATAACAATATTCTCGATTTGGGGATGTTTCGATATGGACCAATAACTCGTGGAATAACTCGTTGTGGAATAACTTGTGGTGGAATAACTTGTGGTGGAATAACTTGTTGTGGAATAACTTGTGGTGGAATAACTCGTGGAATAACTCGTAGTGGAGTAACTCGTAGTGGAGTAACTCGTTGTGGAATAACTCGCTGTGGAATAACTCGTTGTGGAATAACTCGTTGTGGAGTGACTCGTCGTGGAGTAACTCGTTGTGGAATAACTCGCTGTGGAATAAATTGTCGTCGAATAACTCGTTGTGGAGTAACTCGTTGTGGAATAACTCGTTGTGGAATAAATCGTTGTGGAATAACTCGCTGTGGAGTAACTCGTTGTGGAACTCGTTGTGGAGTAACTCTTTGTGGAATAACTCGTTGTGGAATAAATCGTCGTGGAATAACTCGTTGTAGAGTAACTCGTTGTGGAGTAACTCGTTGTGGAGTAACTCGTTGTGGAGTAACTCGCTGTGGAATAACTCGCCGTGGAATAACTTGTCGTGGAATAACTCGTTGTGGAATAACTCGTTGTAGAGTAACTCGTTGTGGAGTAACTCGTTGTGGAGTAACTCGCTGTGTAATAACTCGTTGTGGAATAACTCGTTGTAGAGTAACTCGTTGTGGAGTAACTCGTTGTGGAGTAACTCGCTGTGGAATAACTCGTTGTGAATTAATTTGTTGTGAATATATGGAAATAAAATAAACTAAATTATTAATTATAAATTTATGAGTGAATGATGGGTAATCAAAAGTAGCTTGAGGGGGTGATGATGATAAATCAAATCCATTTTGAATAAGTAAAGTTCTAGCTTGAGTATCCATACATGATATATAAGTTCGAATGCATAATGCTTTCTTCCTCAACTTCTTATCATCCATACAACATTCTTGACCTAAAGCTAATTCCCAAAGTATAGGCACAGTAACTTTACACCAGATTCGATTAACTAATAATGATGAATATAAATCTCGAGTTGATTGAACATTATTTAAAATCATAATCAATAATTCTGTCAAAATTTTAGTTGCCATTTTTTTTCTCAAGAAATAAAGAGCAAAATTTTTTTAAAAAATAATCGTGTCCTATTTATATAATATTTATGATTCAGTATCAAATTGAATTCTGTATTCTTCAATGACTTACGGTACCAAAATAATAATTAAAAATACACAACATATCAGATTCTATAACAGAGATTGGTAAATATATGAGAAAATGAAAGGCTTGTGTGACAGAAATCTGGCGATTTTTTTATATATTTTAATGTGGATTTTATTTGAATAAAAATGTTATGTAGTGTTCTAAAAAATCGGCTTTTAAAATGGCTTAGTGGCAAAAGTTTCATTTTTGATAGATCAGGGGTTATTTTTTTGATTTATTAAATTTTCATGTGACAAAATAGTTATCTTTTTGATGCATCTATAAATAAACAATTATAGGCATATCAAAAAAATAAAGACTTTTTTCACGCGTATCATGATATATCAAAAAAATAACCATAAGTCTATCAAAAATGAACCTTTTGCGGCTTAGTGGCTAATTCTATGATTATGTCGTGCAAATCATGTGATTAAATAACGCATAATTATCATGTGATATACTGATATAATAGAGTTGCACAATCAATTACGAACTTAAATTGGATAAGTCGACTAAATATTTTCTTCCTTTGCACGAAGAATCATTATTTAAAAAAATAATAATAAAAAAAATTATTATTATAAAAAAATAATAAATAAATAATAAGCACGAGAATCATTATTATTATTAAAAAATAAAAAAAAATAATAATAAAAAAAATTATTATTATAAAAAAATAATAAATAAATAATAAGCACGAGAATCATTATTATTATTAAAATTTAACAGTTAAACAAATTGACAAATTTAAATATTCGTTGCACAAAATTCACATGTAAATTATTACTAAAATTTAAATGAATTTAATAAATTAGGCATTAAGCAGGCGTTCTACAGTTAATTAGATAAAGTTTTGCCTCAACAGATGGAGGATGATTAGGTTTTATTTTATTTCTATTAAAAAAAATAAATAAATAATAAATAATAAGCGCGAGAATCATTATTACTAAAAAAAACTAATAAATAAAAAAGCTATTTATTATCTCTAAACAAAAATAAAATTACACCATTTAACATTGTCGATCTTGAGCTAAAATAAACAAAAAGGAGGAGGATTATTGAATTGATTTTCTTCAACAATAAAAAAAATCCTTGTTTATATAAACAATTATTAAAAATCATTATGCAGCAATAAAGTGTTTTTATTGCCAAGAAATTTTATTTCAATTTTGTATACTATCTTAATGGAAAAAATTATATCAATTTAAAATACAAATATGCAAATGAGCTATTTATTACTTTAAATTAGGGACCCGCAAAGTTGGATTGGATCAGATTTCATCAATGATCCGATCCGGTATTTTAATTCTTTGATCCAATTCGAATTTGTCAGATCAACTGTAGGTAAAGAATGGAATTAATAATTTACAATAAAAAACTTTCAACATAAATATGAAGTTTTAATCACCAATAGTACATGTAAAAATCGGTTAAAAAAATAGACAAAAAAGTTATCGATCTATTTGTTGAATCACTGGATTCAATCTATTTTTGGATTCAGATCCGTCGGATCACCAGATCCAATCCGAATATTTTTCGGATTTTATTTTTTTTGGATTCAATCCGATCCGAATCCGAAAATGGCATTATCCGATCCGGATCCGTGATAGGTTGATCCGCGGATCAATTAGAACCATACTTCTCACCATTTTATTTATGCCACTCCGATAAGCTATTAAAAATCTAAAAACATATCAGAGTACTTTCAGCCAAAAAAAAAAAAAAATTTAGATTGACACGCACAAAATTATATCTATTTATTAAATTTATTATTATTATGCCGATAAGCCTTTATTAAAAATTTTATAAATGATGAAATACAACTCATAACTTTTAGGTTATATGGACCCTTTTGCTAAACTGAAAAAAAAAAATAATTATCCAAATTGACTTTTTAAAAAATCTCCAATCTATTATCTTTATGTACTGTTTATTTTATAGTTTGTTTATTTTTTTTATCGTTATGTTAAATAAAGTTATATTGCATTTATTGTCTAATTTTTAAATATACAACTCAATTTAAGAATAAATTAAAATTTTTTTTGAAAATACTCTGCTATTTATTATATTAACAGAAAGAGTTTGAAATTTTCTGCTATCAAAATAAAATATCAGACAGATTGATAAAAAAAATAAATAAAAATAAATAAAAAATAATTTGCTTCCTTTAAGTAAATATTCTTTTTTATCTTAAAAATTATTTATCACGAGTTTCTTTAAACACTAAACATGAACAATCATATGGATTGTTTTTATGGCGGAACCTTGGTTCTTATATGACCAAAAAACCAGAGGTATAAAAGGAACTTCTCCCATCTAACAATTTGTGTGATATTTGCCCAGATCAACAAAAGGTGAAGGTGAATATTAAATATTACATATGTCTTATTTGGTAAATTTAAAAATGATTCGAATTTTTAAAGACAATATTATTTAAAGAGAAAACCTATTTCATCCCTTATAATTTTCACACCGTCTGGATATCTATTTATTATGTTTTTTTGGACACTTTTTTTAGAGTTATCAAATATTATTTTCACATGCAAATACTATACCTAATATATTTTCAAAATATGAAATATTATTCGTAATATTATTCTTCTATATCAAATTGAACTCCACTGCAAATTCTTCAATAACTTTAAAATGTTCATCACTTAATGTAAATAGCGGCGCTTGTTTTGTGCATTTTGCAATAATCTTTCTATTTCTTTACAACACCACTTTGAACAAATTTTCTTAAACTATCAGCACTAAATATCTCCATTCTAATTTCAATAGTTTCGAGTGATTCTGGCACATTCTCAGCCATTTGACATAATAATTCATTAGCATCATCCTTCTCCACAACCAAATGAAAATTTTCTTAATTCATTAAAATTATTATTAAATATTGCTATTACTTGTTCAGGATTTAAATAATGCAAAGTTAATTCTGTAATCTTTGTACAATATTTTAAAATTGCTGAAAATGTATCAAATGTAATTGTGCAATATATTTCTATATGAATATTTCTTAAATTTGCATTGGCCGTTTCGAGAATTTTTGTAATAAATTCTTGAGGATAGCTATTAAGTCGATAAATCTAATGAATAATATGAAAACTACTTAATTGAGTAAATGATGAAGCCAAGAATAAACAATCAGATTTTTGAAATACGCCACAATCTCCCATGTAAAGTTCTTGAAGTAAAATAAATTGTCCAATTGCTGATGATTTCCCCTTAAAACAATCAAAACTTACTTGTTTTAAACGAAGACTCTTTAATGTTTCTTTTTGACTAATGATCGCCCAAAATATTGAATTATAATCTTGGTTATAAATAGCTCCAATTGATAGATTTTCTAAACGTTTTTAAACACTAATAAGTTTCGCTAATAATTGCGCTTGAGAATATGAGTACAAGGTCAAATCCATATTTAAAATATTAAGCTAATGATTGATATAATGGACGAATACATTCATTATCATAATACCAATTTACTATCATCGATAAAACTTTCTAATTTCTTAAATACTTTTGGGGTACCAGGTAACATGAGAATTGAACTAATCAATTCACTAAAATTATAAAAATCCTGGAATTTCCGCCAATTTAAAATAATCCAGAAATGAACAATTATTTATTATTAATTTACATATTTCACGAAATAATATTCTTAATTCGGTGAATATGTCACCAATAATTTGTTGTGAATATATGGGAATAAAATAAACTAAATTATATATCATTTCTAATGATCTAACATAAACTTCAAGTGTTATCTTTGTTCCAAATAATTTATGTAATTTATCAACAGCACCAAACATCAGATAAATATTTATCAGAAGAGTAGTTGAGTAGTTTCTAATAAAATAATAAATAAATATTATTCAAATCTTAACCAGTAGAAAATAACATCGCAATCCTCTTCCACAATGAATTGTATGGGCTGCATTACTAATTGTAAAATAGTATTCTTAATAGTATTAATAATAGATAATAAATTAATAGATTAGTAAATTAAATTATAAACGTGAATTCGTTAACTTACTCAAACAAGTACAACTTGTTTATCAACACAACGTTCAGTATTCCTCATTTGTCAAAGTAAATCCGACACGACATTTTTTCTTGAACATTCAGAACAAGTGGAGAAGACTAAATTCGAAATTATCATTCCCAAATGAGATAAAAAGTATTCTAGATTGGCTACACGAAGTCGAAATGCTCCATAAATTTATCCTAACGTCTATAATGGCATCTCGTATTTGTATATCGTCGAAAGGTTTAACGCGTTCCAGATTAAAATTTTCACATATAATTCGGTATCGGTAAAAATTATATCAGATATACTTTAATAAGCAATGATATAATACCTTAAAGAATTCAATAGATCGAAAGAACTAACACAATTAAAAATTTCGTTTGGTGAAGGTTTAGATATGACATGCCATAACCCCAATTTCGTGTAATTCTCGATTACGTTATTTCGGAATTCGCTTTAATATTAATACCGAATCTCATAAAACCTACATATGAACTATTGATCGCACAACATCAGTGCATAATCTAATCAAAACTTGAATCAAGAATTGCGTTTTTTTCTTTGCGAATTTATATCAATATTGTTAGTATTATTTGCACATATACCAATAAAAATTAAAGTCAATTTAAATAATAAATCTTATATTGATATATCTATTATTAAAACCTAACTCACTGTAATTTTGGATTATATTTTTATTTGTAAATAAAATCAATAAACAATAAATTATATATTAATTAATTATTTATTCGTTTACTTTAAATGAAACAAAAAATGGCTACTCAAAAAATTAAATGGATATTATAATCAAATGGATAAGCAACAATCAATTCGATAGTTTGAAATCAAATTTTCTCCAATAAAGTTTGCAAAAGATAAAAGTAGTCAAAGGATCCAAACCAGTAAAGTATATACATTTAGCCTAGAAATGCCACAGAAGATAACATATTTTAAATTTTTAAATTTTTATTTATTTTATTTTATATTTTATTTAAAAGATACTTCATATCATTCAATTTGGTTTATTTCATAATTATATCGCTTAATAATATTGTAATTCATATGATCATAAATATATTCTTTTTATATTCAACTTTAGTTGATGGGTTCTTCGAATTTGGGCTGCACTTTCATGACTAAACTTGTTTCTTTTTTTATTATCGAATTATTTATTCTTATTTATTATTTGTTTATTTTTTTTATCAAAATAAAGTAATTTTGCATTTTTGTATAATTTTTAAACAATTATACTGTCACCTCACATGCATATGATTCAATTTAAGAATGAATTAAAAAATTTTTGAATAGTATTCTTTTACAATACTATTTATGATGTTAATAGAAAGAGTTTAAAATTTCCCGGTATCAAAATAAAATAGCAGAGAGATAGATCAAAAATAAATAAAAAATAAAAATAAAATAAAAATAAAAATAAAATAAAAATAAAAATAAAAATAAAATCAAATAAAAATAAAAATAAAATCAAATAAAATAAAAATAAAAACAAAATAAAAATAAAAATAAAAATAATAATAAAATAAAAATAAATAAAGGACAAAGAAAAGGAAGCAAATTATTATTTATTTAAGTGAATGTCTTTTTTTCTTAAATAAGTTATATCAGTATTTATCACATGTTTCTTTAAACACTTAATAGACACTCAAGATGCTTAAACAAAAACACAACAAAGTGAAATTCCCAGCAAAGATTCGAATGGAAAAGTTACAAACTATAAATAATGAAGCGAAAGATGAAGATAAGTGAAAATGTGATAAGAGTATTATTTGAAGAGAAAACCTATTTCTCATCCAAGTATATAGGAAAACTCTATTTGTCACATTATTTTTCACCTGGGTAATAATTTAATATAGGTACTCTTATTTATTTTAATGTCTTAATAAATCATTAAATCTTTTAGCTGTCATAATTTGTATATTTATATCTAGCCTTATTATCAGACAGTCTAAGGTTCGAATCATGATATTTACTTTTAGTTTAATTGGATCACCAAAGTGTATGAAGCAATAATTAAAAATTAATCGAATTTTCAACGAAACCAAAATAAAATAAAAAAAGATTTCGTAATAGATCACTTTCCGAAAAAATAATCCAATGTTTATAACAATTCTGCCTTGATTTTTGATCATTTTTTTAAAGAAAATAATTTATATTAACTCACAACAACTATTAATAAATACATCGTTTAAACGTGTATAATAATAAAGTAATATTCTAAATATTGTTAAGTGTAAAGAAAAAATAAATAAAATAAATAAAAAACTTTATAAAGAAAATGAAATACTTTTTTTCGCCACCTATTTCGCGCGTGAAAAATCTGTATTAGCTGTGGTTTTACAAACTAACAAAGATTCCCTTTCAAATGTTATTGTAACTAATGTAACTACAGATTTGGGATGCGGAGAAGGAATTTATTTAAAATGCACATCGTCTAGCTGCAAGTCAAACTTATCCCACCACTATTATATAGGTTCTAAATAGAACTTCAATAACTTTAAAATTTCTCATTTAACGCGCATGATCTGTACGTTTTACAATAACCTTTTTATTTCCTCCTCTTCTTTAAACTGTCAGCACTAAATGTCAATGAATCATGATTTCTCATTCTAATTTCAATAGTTTCAAGTGATTCTGGCACATCCTCAGCCATTTGACATAATAATTCAGAAGCATCAAATCCTTCTCCTCCACAACCAAATGATAATCTTTTTAATTCATTAAAATTATTATTAAATATTGCTATTACTTGTTCAGGATTTAAATCATGTAAAGTTAATTCCGTAATCTTTGTACAATAATTTAAAATTGCTGAAAATGTATCAAATGTAATTGTGTAATATATTTCTATACAAATATTTCTTAAATTTGCATTGGCCGTTTCGAGAATTTTTATAATAAATTCTTGTGGATACACATAATATGGAAATCTCGAATGAAAAAAATGAAAATTACTTAATTGAGTAAAGGATGAAGCCAAAGATAAACAATCCGATTTATGCAATTCGTCACAATTTTCAATATAAAGCTCTTGAAGTGAAATAAATTGTCCAATTGGTGTTGGTTTCTCCTTGAAATTATCAAAACTTACTGAACATAAACGAAGTCTCTTTAATGTTTCTTTTTGACTAATGATAGCCCAAAATAATGAATTATAATTTAGTTTATAAACAGCACCAATTGATAGATTTTCTAAACGTTTTTGAACACTGATAAGTTTCGCTAATGATTGCACTTGAGAATATAAGTCCAATTCCAAATCCATATTTAAATTATTATCACAAATTAATGCTAATGATTCGTATAATGGATAAGTCGGTTCATGATTTCTTATCTTCGAAGTAAAACTTTTTAATTTCTTAAATACTTTTGGGGCACCAGGTAACTTGAGAATTGAACCAATTAATTCACTATAATTACGAAAAATAGAAGAAAAATTTCCGGGAACTCTTGCCAATTTAAAATAATCCAGAAATGAACAACGATTTATTATTAATTTACATATTTCACGAAATAATATTCTTAATTCGGTGGTGAAGATTTTGTTATCAATAATTTGTTGTGAATATATGGAAATAAAATAAACTAAATTATTAATTATAAATTTATGAGTGAATGATGGGTAATCAAAAGTAGCTTGAGGTGGTGATGATGATAAATCAAATCCATTTTGAATAAGTAAATTTCTAGCTTGAGTATCCATACATGATATATAAGTTCGAATACATAATGCTTTCTTCCTCAACTTTTTATCGTCCATACAACATTCTTGACCAAAAGGTAATTCCCAAAGTATAGGTACAGTAACTTTACACCAGATTCGATTAACTAATAATAATGAATATAAATCTTGAGTTGATTGAACATTATTTAAAATCATAATTAATAATTCTGTGGAAATTCTAGTTGCCATATTTTTTACTCAAGAAATAAAGAGTAAATTTTTTTAAAAAAAAATAATCGTGCCCATTTATATAATATTTGTGTAAATATTATTTGGAATATTGTTTCGAATTCCGTATTTTTTTACCAAAATAGTCAAAAATACACAACATAGATTCTATAATAGAAATTGATTGTTTCCCATCAAATTGAATTCTGATGGTCACTCCCTATTGCTACAAATTTTAATGTTGTTAATGAACGTTTTAACGTTTTATACGTAATCTCCGAAGTTTCTTATTTCATCCTTCTCCTTTACGACGCTACCTTCAAAAATTTTCATAGGCTAATAGTTTAAAGTGATTTTGAGTTACACTATCTTAAATTGTTTTATTGACCGGGATGTAACGTAGGACATACTTTTACAACATAAAGTAGAAATTTTTCGATCCCAAGTTCCGTTTTTGATGTTTTATTAGTATGAATATCAAGATCTTAGCATTACACTTTTACCCAAACTATTTATTACTTATTAGTTAATTAGTTTTTTGAGGAAATCACTCCTTCGTGTTTTTTCTGATTTTTTTGAAAAAAAAACAAATAAAAAAATAAATTTTTATTCTTTGTACAATTTGTTCCTTTGACGATCACCGTTTCATTTTGTAAAAGCCCTTTTAAAACAAGCTTCGAAACAATTATTTCAAAATGTTCCAAATAATTTATGTTATGTAATTTATCTTCAGCGCCAAACATCAGATAAATATTTATCAGAAGAGTAGTTTCTAATAAAATAATAAATAAATAATAATTATTATTACTCAAATCTTAACCAGTAGGCAATAAAATCGCAATCTTTGTCCAGCAATGAATTGTATTTCTTCATCACTAATTGTACCAATAGTATTGGTATTAATAGAATAATATTGATAATAACTAGAAATTTAAGAATTTAACTGACAAATTTTTAGTCCTGGTGGTATCAACCAGGACCCTATAATATATTTGCGCTTCAAAGGGGTCACTTATTAGTTAGATACTCTAACGCTTCAAATCCGGACGATTTTATAATAAAAAATGAGACGTTTTATTGAATGGCAATTTATTTGAGTAAATATTTTCAATAATTCTATCATAATCTATCACATTACATCATATTATATTTAATAACAAATTACTTTTATAATCTAAACTATGAAGTGAAGTTAATTCCGGAGGGGATTACATTGAAGATGATATATGGTGCCCAACCCATCAGTGACGACAATAGTGCCTAACGTTGATCCAGCACAAGGTTTTATAAGGATAGCTCATATGTCGAGTGGCAACAATATATGATGTGAGTTTTTTAGATTATAACATATGTTTGATTTTACGATTTATCAATTTTGATTTTAATTTCAATTTGTTTTTTAGAGGTGATTGATTCTATCTTACAAAGTTACAAGAAGAAAATATTACACTTCCCCCAAAATGGAACTTCTGCAATATTTAGTACCATGGCTACTGTTGACGAGGGTTATAACATTATGGGAAATTCTACCAACTCCAATAATCCTTTTAAATTACACCGCCGTGTATGATTTAAAAATAGGATATAATTAAACATAATTTGATGCGCTTTATCAATCATCATTCCCTAATATTACATTATCCATTATATAGTATTTCAAGTTCTGGAATTGGACAAGTTTAAACGCTCACCGTCATAAAGGATGTCACACAGTGCAATGTTACTAGTTTCACTAATTATTATGTAAAACTTGATTTCTAGAAAGCACTCATGGTGGTTATTTATTAACTGGTTATTTTAAGAATGAATCCAACCAGACTGCTTAAGCATACTATTTTAACGAAATCAAAAATGAATATGAGTATGGGAATTTCCAGAACCATCGTTTTTAAATCCAAAAAGAATTTTGCTAATTCTCTAATTCTGCCAATAATACTAATAATATGAGTCTTCGTATCACTTATATCACTTATATTCCTAACTACTCAGGAAATTTGAATTTTGATTATTCAAATCTTTTAGTAGATCAACGTGGAAAGGTGGCATCAATATTTACTGTTTTAGGTGCTGAAATTGAAGCATTAAGTATTCTCTATAAAATATGTCAGGGTTGGAATTTTTCAATGCTCATTTTCAAATAAAGGAAAACTGAGAATCCTTTGGGTTCTTGTTCAAACATTTTTCTTGAAGATGTACCGTAAGAAACAATTCAGGTCAGTCTTCAAATTCTTTTTATTTATATGGAAAAAAAATTATTATTTTGTTTTGTTTTCCAATTATAAGTAAAAAAAATTTACAAATTTTTTGATTTGATGAAACAGTTTACTAAATTGTAGAACAGAGAATAACTGATTGAATTTTTAAAATAATAAAGTGATCTTTAAATTTTTTGATAAATTATTTCAAGAACAAAAAAGATTATAACGTCCCCATCAAAGTTGATAAAAAATCTTTTACTGTATAATCTTGACGTGAGAGGTAGTAACAACAAATAACAATATGAACTCACTTGCCATGCATTGCCTGAGTATAAACAGGTGAAATTATGAATGGCTCAGGCTAAGACAAAAATTTGGCTGACTTTTGATCATGTGTGCAAATTCTAAGCAAATTAAGAATTAATAAATACAACAACTATAACAACTACAACTCCTCTTAACTATCAAACACATCCACAAGCAATTTATACCAGTCAACCTCTTAATTATCCAAATCTTCCAAAAAACAAAAATTATGAAAGAGAACTTGAAGAATTGACTAAATCTATGTCTTGCTTATGTCCTGGTAAGTATTATTATATTTTATTTATTTACATATTACATTATTCTTATAATTAACTATATTTATTTATTTCTATCTTATTTAGGGGATTCTGGAATAATTGATTTGGATATATATCTAATTTTTAAATATATTTAAATTTATATAATTTTGCTTTTATTTGTCTTTTACTTATTAAATTCTTTGGTGTTATAAAATCTTAACATAAAATATAACTAGGCATGGAATATGAATTCAATTAGCTACTGTATATATATATAAAATAGGAAAATTATATTTAATTATTATAATATGATGTGTACTGAAAATTTAGAAGTCTTTACTCTATATCCCTCTTCCAATTCCCAAGAATAAATCGGAAAAATAATAATAGTAATAAACAATTTATTAATGCGAAATATTATTTATAATCTTGTCAAGCTCACATTTAAAATAATTAAAGAGATAACAATTAAAGCATTGTTAAAATTAACAACTCCTCCATAAATTACCACTCACTCTAAAAAAATAAATAAATAATATTTATTTTTTTTCGCGTTATTAATAAATAAATGCGGCGTGTTATTTTAATTACACTTAATTTATTCGGAAAAAAATAATTGTAGTTTTAGTGCATACTGTTATCTCACAGACTCAAATGAATTTCGTGTGACTAATTAAATACACGAATACTTTCACCAACCGAAGTCCGGAGAAATTACCTTTTACAGAATTTTTAATTTGTATAAGTCTTATTGTAATTTACTATTCTTGGTTTCCCAACGTAAACTTGCTTGCTCAATACTTTAAATAAATAATAAATTGATAGATTAGTAAATTAAATTATAAAAGTAAATTCGTTAACTTAACAAGTGCAACTCGTTCTTGAACATCCAAAACGATGTGAAGACTAAATTCGAAATTATCATTCCCAGATGAGAGAAAACGTATTCTAGATCTGCTACACGAAGTCGAAATACGCATAAATTTATCTTAGCGTCTGTAGCGCGTTCCGTGTTAAAGTTTTCAAATACTCTTACTCTAATATCGGTAAAAATTATATCAGATATAATATCCTTAAAGAATTCAAGAACTAGAAAATTCGTTTAGATATGACATGCCACAAACCCAATTTGGTTTCGAAATTTTTGAAGGTAATATTTATTAATTTTTTTAATTTTATTTAAAAAAATACTTCATTTCATTTAATTTGTTGTATTTCGTAATTATATCGCTTAATAATATTGTAATTCAAATGAATTAATATGATTTCACTTTACACCGCACCGTTCTGTGTTTCATAAATTTATTTTATTTTATTTTTTTATTCAATTTCCGTCGATCAAGAATATAAATTTGGGCTCACGGTTTCTTTTTTTTATTATCGAACTATTTATTTTCTATATTTTTTATTTTTGTGTACTATTTATTTTATTATTTGTTTATTTTTTTAAATAAAGTTATATTGCATTTATTGTCTAATTTTTAAATATGCAACTCAATTTAAGAATAAATTAAAATTTTTTGAAAAATATTCTTTAGAATGCTATTTATTAAGTTAACAGAAAAAGTTTAAAATTTTCCGTTATCAAAATAAAATATCAGACAGATAGATAAAAAAAATAAATAAAAATAAAATAAATAAAAAATAATTTGAAAATGAAGATAAGTAAAAATGCAGTAATAGGCCTAGTAATTGTTAGTCGAAAACCTCTAAAATTAACATACTATCTTACTCTTGCATTGAAACTCATAAATTGTTAAAAATCAACTTTTGAATGGCCGACAATGATCATATATCGTCAGATGGGTTATTTTTGCGATTGGTTTTTATATGGCAAAAAAAAAAACCTTTTGGTATAAAAGAAACACCTTCCATCTGGCAATTTGTGTGATATTTGCCCAGATCAATAAAAGGTGAATATTAAATATTACATATGTCTTATTTGGTAAATTTAAATAAATTTCACATAGCATCACATCGTCTGGATATCTGTTATTATATTTTTTTCAGACACTTTTTTAGAATTAGGAAACTCTATTTGTCACATATTATTTTCACATGCAAATACTATAACTAAAATATTTTCAGAATATTATTTGAAATATTATTTTTAATATTGTTCTTCTACATAAAATTGAACTCCACTCCATATTCTTCAATAACTTTAAAATGTTCATCGCTTAATGCAAATCCAGATAGTCGCGCTTGTTTTGCACGTGTTACAATAATCTTTTTATTTCCTCCTCTTCCTTTACAACACCATCCTTTGACAAATTTTCTTAAACTATCTGCACTAAATATCCCCATTCTAATTTCAATAGTTTCGAGTGATTCTGGCACATTCTCAGCCATTTGACATAATAATTCATTAGCATCGAATCCTTCTCCACCAAATGAAAATCTCCTTAATTCATTAAAATTATTATTAAATATTGCTATTACTTGTTCAGGATTTAAATTATGTAAAGTTAATTCTGTAATCTTTGTACAATAATTTAAAATTGCTGAAAATGTTTCAAAAGTAATTGTGAAATCTATTTCTATACGAATATTTCTTAAATTTGCATTGGCCGTTTCGAGAATTTTTGTAATAAATTCTTGAGGATAAATATTAGGTCGATTAATCGAATGAATAATATGAAAACTACTTAATTGAGTAAATGATGAAGCCAAGAATAAACAATCAGATTTTTGAAATACGCCACAATCTCCCATGTGAAGTTCTTGAAGTGAAATAAATTGTCCAATTGCTGATGATTTCCACTTAAAACAATCAAAGCTTACTCGTTTTAAACGAAGACTCTTTAATGTTTCTTTTTGACTAATGATCGCCCAAAATGTTGAATTATAATCGTAGTCACAAATAGCAATAACACCAATTGATAGATTTTCTAAACGTTTTTGAACACTGATAAGTTTCGCTAATAATTGCGCTTGAGAATATGAGTACAAAGTCAAATCCATATTTAAAATATTATCACAAATTAATGCTAATGATCGATATAATGGACGAATACATTCATCATAATTTACTATCATCGAAGTAAAACTTTCTAATTTCTTAAATACTTTTGGGGCACCAGGTAACTTGAGAATTGAACCAATCAATTCACTATAATTACGAAAAATAGAAGAAAAATTTTCGGGAACTTTTGTCAATCTAAAACAATCCAGAAATGAACAATGATCTATTATTAATTTACATATTTCACGAAACAATATTCTTAATTCTTTGGTGACAATTTTGTTTCCAATAATTTGATGTGAATATATGGAAATAAAATAAACTAGATTATTAAAAATAAATTTATGAGTGAATGATTGATAATCAAAAGTAGCTTGAGGTGGTGATGATGATAAATCAAATCCATTTTGAGTAAGTAAAGTTCTAGCTTGAATATCCATACATGATATATAAGTTCGAATACATAATGCTTTCCTTTTCAACTTATCATCACACCAATAATATTCTTGACCAAAAGGTAATTCCCAAAGTATAGGTATAGTAACTTTACACCAGATTCGATTAACTAATAATGATGAATGTAAATCTTGAGTTGATTGAACATTATTTAAAATCATAATCAATAATTCTGTAGAAATTTTAGTTGCCATTTTTTTTCCCAAGTAAAATTTTTTAAAAAAATAATCGTATCACATTTATATAATATTTGTGTGTAAATATTATTTGGAATATTGTTTCACATCAAATTGAATTCCGCATTCTTTACCAAAATAATAATCAAAAATACACAGCATAGTCAGATTCTATAACAGAAATTGGTAAATATTTATTTGGAATATTGTTTCACGTCAAATTTGATTCAATGACTTTAAAATGTTCACTCCTTATTGCCACAAATTTTAATGGTGATGTTAATGAACGTCCTAACATTCATATGTAATCTCCGAAGTTTCTTATTTCCACCTTCTTTACAACACCGCCCTTCAAAAATTTTCTTAGACTAATAGTTCAAAGTGATTCAATTCCACAATCAAATGAAATTTTATACTTTACGACATAAAGTAGATACCCCAAGTTCTGTTTACACATACAAAATTGTTGATTGGTTAACAAGTAATAAATTCTTAACCAAAAAAAATAACCATTGATTGTACAACGTTATTGCATAATATTCAAAACTTGAATCAAGATTATTAATATCCATATTTTTATAACCTAACCCACAGTAAATTATATATTCATTAAGTTACATTAACTTTAAATGAAACAAAAAATGGCTACTCAAAAAAAATTAAATGGAATGCTAAATTAAAAAAAAAGAGTTTAGTATAAATCAATCTATTTTATGGTCACCGATATCCGTGAAACAACCGCTGAAGAAAGATATTGAAAAGACATTGTTGAAAATGATTCGTCTCTCAAAGAAAATGAAATGAAATTTTTATTTAAGGAATTAAAGAAAACATAATGCAGTAAGAATTAATAATAATTCTGTTGAAAAAACAACAATGCAACAATTGTTAGAATTGGCATCAGACAACCAATATTGTGAATTTTGTTTTCATAGATATTTAGAAAATAATTTTGGAAGTTGGACATCTAGGAATAATGAAATTGACAAATTAATTTAAGAATGTCAGCGAATACCTGTAGTACATGATGGTGTAATTGAAAGGATATAATCAATTTGAAAATGGTGGAAGGAGAATCTGTACGACAAATTGGAAGGATTCTGAAAAGCAAATATTGGAAATATTTGGAAAACAGAATATTGAATAATTCAAATAGTAATAATGTGCATTGATTCAAGAAGTATTATTGTTGCGTTTATTATATTCTGTTTATTATTTCAGAAATATTAATTACTTAATTACAAAAAATTGATAGGTAACATTAGGTTTCACACTTGATAATTCTGCCGGATTTCTTGGCGAATGTTTCGATTAATAATCTTATATATTTTTAATAATGTAAGTTTAAATAAAATTCATTACCAAAATATAATACATAGAGATTTGATTTTATATGAAGAAAAATGGCAGTTAACAAACAATTATGATCTCCCATACATTCCACCAGAACTTTTATGTAAAAAACAACAAAATCAGATGTGTACAGTTAAATTATTAATTTATTCTAATCTATATTAATGTAATTTTGTACATTTTGAGGTAATATTTGATAATACAATTAACAAAAAAAAAAATAGCAGACTGATAGGTAATAAATAAAATAAATAAATAAAAATAAAAATAAAATAAAAATAAATAAACAAAAAGTAATTTGCGTTTTTTTTCTAAATATGTTGTATCAGTATTTATCACGTGTTTCTTTAAAGACTTAATAGACATAATTCTTGAACATTACCTCAAGAAGCTTACACAAAAACACGACAACAAAGTGAAATTCCCAGCAAAGATATAAAACCTCAAATGGAAAAGTCAAACTATAAATAATGAAGCAAAAGATAAGCTTCAAAAATCACTGCGTAAAATCAGGTCCAAGTAATTGTCAGTCAAAAAACCTCTATCTTGCTCTCGTATTGAAAACCATAAATTATTAAATATCAAGTACAGTGATCTTTTCAAAAATGATCAGATTGAATATTTTTGGGATAGCGAAACCTTGGCTCTTACATATGACAAAAAGACTCGAGGTACAAAGGAAACTTCTAGAAAGTTAAATATCATTTGGCAATTTGTGAGATATTTGCTCGGATCAGTAAAATGCGAATATTAAATATTACATATGTTTTATTTTGTAAATTCAAAAATGATTCTTTTATTTTTTCAGTATTATTTATATTATTTAAAGAGAAATCTTATTTCGCACCCGGTGAATTTCTCACCACGATCCCCTATAATTGTCACATAGAATCTATTTGTCACATATTATTTTTTCACAGAGAATCACTGGTAATAATTCGATAATCAATATCTCGAGAAGTTAGAGAAATCACCTGGGTAAGGAACATTTATCATTTTAATGTCTTAATAAATCATTACATATATTTAAGTATATTTATATCTAGACTTATCATCAGACGGTTTAAAATATTATAAGGCTCGAGTCATAATAAAGGTGTGTTTTTTGTATTTTATCAGAATTTTTTGATCTTTATATGGAGTCTTGATATTTACTTTTAGTTTAATTGGATCACCAAAGTGTAAGAAGCATTAATTAAATTAATCTAATTTTCAACAAAGAAAAATTCAAAAAAAAGATTAGTGATAGATCACTTTACGAGAAAATAATCCAATGTTTTTAGCAATTCTAACTTGATTTTCAATCATTTATTAAAGAAAATAATTATATTAACTCACAAAACTATTAATAAATACATCGCGTGTACGTGCATAATAACAAAGTAATATTCTAACTATTGATAAGTGTAAAAAAGAATCTATGATTGTTAGATTTCAATAAAGCAAACAAAATCTTTTTTTTACCATTTAGTTGGCACATAAAAAATCTGTATTAGCCCGTGGTTAAGGAAGTTAGCATTGACCCATCATGAGATTTTATCTGCAATGGTTTTTAGGATGTTAATTTGCTTGAATTTTTTTTTACAGACTAACAAAGACTCACTTTTAAATGTTATTGTAACTGCAGATTTGGGATGTTGAGAATTTATTAAAAATAAGAAAAATGCACATCGTCTAATTGCATGTCAAACTTATTTATCAATTGAAACTTCTGTTCTGTGATAGATTCTCTCATGCCATAAATTACTTAACATTATAAATTAGTTTAATCAATTAAACGATAAAATCAATATGTTTAAGCAAATCATATAAAGCTTATTACTTAATATTTTTTTTTCATAACCAAAACTATTATTTAAAAATTGAAATAAATTTATATAACCGTTGATTTTTAGTACACGGTATTCTCGTATTCGACTTAATAAATAATAAATGATACAATGAAACATGCAAATACTATTGCTATAAAATTAATATATATTTAAAATATTATTTTTTCATATCAAATTGGACTCCATACTCTTCAATAACTTTAAAATGTTCATCACTTAATGTAATTTTCACAATAAACTTTTTATTTCCTCCTCCTTCTTTACAACACCACCCTTCAAAAAATTTTCACAAACTATCAGCACTAAATTTCCCCATTTTAATTTCAATGGTTTCAAGTGATTCTAGTACATTCTCAGCCATCTGACGTAATAATTCATCAGCATTTTCTCCACAATCAAATGAAAAACTTCTTAATTCATTAAAATTATTATTAAATATTGCCATTACTTGTTCAGAACTTAAATTCTGTAAAGTTAATTATGGAATTGGGAAGTAAACATAGACAGATACAGATATTTCTTAAATTTGCATTGGCCGTTTCTAGAATTCTTACAATAAATTTTTGAGAATATTCACCAAGTTTAAATAAATATCTCGAATGAAAATAATGAAAACTACTTAATTGAGTAAAAGATGAAGTCAAGGATAAGCAATCCAAATTATAGAATCCATAAAAATTTTCAATATAAAGCTCTTGAAGTGAAATAAATTGTCCAATTGGTGTTGATTTCTCCTTAAAATGAAAAAAAAATTTACTGAACATAAACGAAGCTTCTTTTTGACTAATGATAGTCCAAAATAATGAATTATAATTTAGTATATGAATAGCACTAATTGATAGGTTTTCTAAACGTTTTTGAACACTAATAAGTTTCATTAATAATTGCACTTGAGAATATGAGTTCAAGTGCAAATCCATATTTAAAATATTATCACTAATTAATGTTAATGATTCGTATAATGGTAATGGTATAATCAGTTCAAGATTTCCTATTGAAGCAAGACTTTCTAATTTCTTAAATACTTTTGAGGCACCAGGTAACTTGAGAATTGAACCAATCAATTCACTATAATTATGAAAAATAGAAGAAAGATTTTTGGGAACCATTGCCAATTTAAAATAATCCAGAAATAAACAACATTCTATTATTAATTTATATATTTCATGAAACAATATTGTTGCGGTCTGCGCAGAACAATATGGAAAGTTAAGCCAATCAGTCTCAAGTTTATCACGTAATGATTCAATATATATTGCCAACACGCTTTTATTGGGCGCAATGTCACAAAACACCGTAAGTCAGGCAATCAGTTGATCTAAACCTGCTTACTAACACTCACGAATAATACAATTACGTGTAACATCTGAAGGTACTGTGGCGAAGTAAATTGGTAATCAGGTGAAATGTCACGGGGGATAACATTTTGTGACACTAGATGAACTTTCAGGTGATTGTCATCCTTGTACGAGGATGAAGGATGAAAAATGCTATACAAGGATGAAGGATATTGTACAAGGATGAAGGATATCATGCGAGGATGAAGGATGACGCACAAAGGATGAAATATGAAGTACAAAGATGAAGTGTAAACAAAAGAGAAGGTATAAATACGACTGTTGTCGCGAGTAAGTTTCAGTAGTCAGACAGTCAGTTCAGTCAGTTAATTAATAAATTACAGTTAGAATATAACAATTAATTAATTAGAAATAATTCAGAATAATTCGAAATATTTTAATAAATATTATATAGAAAAGTAAACTTCATTCAGGAACAGGAAAGATACGTCACGCTGTAATATTTCTGTTGTTAAATGATACTTTACTTTTAAAACTTTATCTTTTATATTTTAATAAACTTATATTTTGTATTGTAATATTGCGAAATATCATTAAATATTGTTTGATACTGTGTTACTACTTTTACTCCACTTTACTCACTGTGCCTTCATGATTAATTTGATTATTATTTGATTATTATTATTATTTATTATATATTTATTATCTGTTTCGAGATAGGCAAGTTTAGATCAATTGATTGCTTGACCTACTGGCAGATAGAGCGTATTATTATTTGTTTGTGTGATGCAAACTGTAAGACTGATTTGAGAAATTGTTCGAAATACTCTGCACTCCTGTGACAGAATTTGGTGTCTCCTGTAAGATGGCATAAAGTATCCAACGCAGTAACCTATAATATTGGCACATCTGTTTCACAAANACTGTTGTCGCGAGTAAGTTTCAGTAGTCAGACAGTCAGTTCAGTCAGTTAATTAATAAATTACAGTTAGAATATAACAATTAATTAATTAGAAATAATTCAGAATAATTCGAAATATTTTAATAAATATTATATAGAAAAGTAAACTTCATTCAGGAACAGGAAAGATACGTCACGCTGTAATATTTCTGTTGTTAAATGATACTTTACTTTTAAAACTTTATCTTTTATATTTTAATAAACTTATATTTTATGTTGTAATATTGCGAAATATTATTAAATATTGTTTGATACTGCGTTACTACTTTTACTCCACCTTACTTACTGTGCCTTCATGATTAATTTGATTATTATTTGATTATTATTATTATTTATTATATATTTATTATCTGTTTCGAGATAGGCAAGTTTAGATCAATTGATTGCTTGACCTACTGGCAGATAGAGCGTATTATTATTTGTTTGTGTGATGCAAACTGTAAGACTGATTTGAGAAATTGTTCGAAATACTCTGCACTCCTGTGACAGAATTTGGTGTCTCCTGTAAGATGGCATAAAGTATCCAACGCAGTAACCTATAATATTGGCACATCTGTTTCACAAATTTTATATTCTTTAATTAATTTAGTAAAATACTTATTATATTTCTATTTTTGGGAAAGGATAGTCAAAGAAATTTTTAACATTATGAAGTAATTCGAAAATATACAATTTAAAATTATCATAATCATCCTTTTATAAAACCATTTTCTTACGTTTTGTTTTGCGATCTGTTAAAAGTGATCATCAAAGTAGCTATTAGCATAACAAAATTCTTTCAGATCAAAGGATTTACAACGAAGATTGTCAAGCGAAAATTTGTGTAACCAGATAAAATCTCTGAAGGATCATCAGAAATACTTTTACAAAATCTTACGGAATAATACGTCAAACTGTCGAAACGAAGGAAAATTACCAAACCAAGTATGAATACTGACGAAAACGAGACAAATTCTTTAATACTAGGACTCCAAAATGTGTTTCGCATAAGAAATGATGCAAGAATGCCGTCATTTTTTGGAGGAAATCAAGATCCCATGGAATGGTTAGAAGAATTCAATCGATCGGCAAGAATAAATCAATATACTGACGAATACAAACTCCAAGTAGTCAGCGGATATCTACAGAGTACAGCAAGACAATAGTTCAACGAAGCGCAAGAAGGACAGAATCCCATCAATCATTGGAACAATACGAACCAAACCTCCTTTGAAACATCTTTCTTGGCCACCTTTTGAACAACTGTGTTAATAAATCAATGGAGATTTGAGTTACAAATGAAAGTACAGAAATTAAGCGAAACTGTAGAACAATATTCGAACGATATTAAGAAATTAATTAAACGAATAGATGGCAATAATAGATGGAGCGAAGACGAAAAAGTTTGGCAGTTTTTGAAAGGATTACTAAAAGATATTGCCTATTAAGCCCGACCATTCATTATGTCCTAAGAGAAACCAACATTGGAAAAAGCGATTAGAACAGCCAAACAATTTGAAGAAAATGCTCAAACTTATCCCGAAGCTATAACAGGATATATCACTACCACTTCTATGGGCATGCAAGGATCCGTATCTTCTCGAAATAAAAATAATGAGAGCGAAGATGCAATAGAACGAATAGTACAGAAAGCCTTCGCGCCTATTGCCGAAACATTACAGAAGATCATTGAAAAAGGAGAAAGAACACCTAATACTTTTAATAATAACAGACCAAACTATAACAATAATAACAGAGGACAAAGTTATAATAATTACAATGGCAATAGAGGACAGAGCTTCAGAAGTTACAATGATCCGCCAAATTGCTACCATTGTGGACAAACTGGACATATGGTCTGGAATTGTTCTACGAGACAAGGAAATCAAAGAAACCAAATGAATTCAGCTGCTTCCGCTACCTCACGACCTACCAATACTGTGCCTCCTTCAACTAATGCAACAGCGAATCAAATTACACAACAAGTTTTGCAAGGAGACATAAATAGTAATACGTTTATAACTTAAGAAGAAGAAATCCAACAACCTATCTCTACTGTTTGGGAAAGAATACAGCATTTAAACTAACAGGTACACCTCAGGAGGGTGAGAGTGCGGATAATATAAATCTCTCATTTAAGACTGGAGATAATGATAGAGTAATAGGAGAAAGTATTGGGTCCACAAGTAAACAAGATACTCCACAACCTATCGCAAAAAGATTGCGCTTAGCAAAAAAGAAAAAGGAAGTACCCAAAGATCCTAAACAAAAGAAAAGAAAGAAAGTACCCCTGTCCAACAACCATTTATGACACAAAATGCTCCACCATATTCTATTGTCTCAGATTTACTTGCAACAAGAGCCAATATCACTTTGGGACAATTAATGGCCATGCCTCATTATAGAAGCGAGACACGAAAGACATTGACACCTAAGCGTACAAGAATTGTAAAGATGGCCAATCATACAACAGTAGAAGGAAATACACCCATGACTTGTAAAACCCAAGTAGCCGGATGAAAAGTCGAAATAATACTTAATTGTGGTTCATCTATTAGTATCATTTCGAAGAACTTCATGGAATCCATAAGTCGAAGGATTGAGAAAATGACTGGAAGAAAAATAACTAGTATACACGGAGAAAGACGTCCTAGTTTAGGAATCGTAACATAAGTACCAATAAAGTTGGAAGAAATTGTGGTAGCTGTCGACATGGAAGTTATTGATGCAGCAGGTTACGCATTAATTTTGGGAACAGATTGGTTGAGGAAAGCACGCGCTATAATAGATTACCAAGAATGTAAATTAATTTTAAAAGATAAAAAGCGAACAGCTCAAATTTCGTGCAGGAATACTAGAGCCACTGTCTTGGATGATGATAAAGAAGAGGATGATAGTGAAGAAGAATATGTAGAAAGTAGTGATGATTCGGATACTGATGAAGAAGAAGTAAACTTCGCAGGATTAACTTATGAACTCCCATATCAAGAATCCTATATGAAATACAAATTTACTCCCGAAGGAATGCGNTCTATTGTCTCAGATTTACTTGCAACAAGAGCCAATATCACTTTGGGACAATTAATGGCCATGCCTCATTATAGAAGCGAGACACGAAAGACATTGACACCTAAGCGTACAAGAATTGTAAAGATGGCCAATCATACAACAGTAGAAGGAAATACACCCATGACTTGTAAAACCCAAGTAGCCGGATGAAAAGTCGAAATAATACTTAATTGTGGTTCATCTATTAGTATCATTTCGAAGAACTTCATGGAATCCATAAGTCGAAGGATTGAGAAAATGACTGGAAGAAAAATAACTAGTATACACGGAGAAAGACGTCCTAGTTTAGGAATCGTAACATAAGTACCAATAAAGTTGGAAGAAATTGTGGTAGCTGTCGACATGGAAGTTATTGATGCAGCAGGTTACGCATTAATTTTGGGAACAGATTGGTTGAGGAAAGCACGCGCTATAATAGATTACCAAGAATGTAAATTAATTTTAAAAGATAAAAAGCGAACAGCTCAAATTTCGTGCAGGAATACTAGAGCCACTGTCTTGGATGATGATAAAGAAGAGGATGATAGTGAAGAAGAATATGTAGAAAGTAGTGATGATTCGGATACTGATGAAGAAGAAGTAAACTTCGCAGGATTAACTTATGAACTCCCATATCAAGAATCCTATATGAAATACAAATTTACTCCCGAAGGAATGCGCAAGGATTTGAAGCTTGTCACATGGGAATTATATGATTAGTTATCTTATTGTTTTGATCCAGTCAAAAGAAAGAAACGTGCTCAAAAGTGATGCAAAGCAACAAGACCTAATTCCTATTGCTGGTGTGGCATATATTTAGAAACAAGGCAGGATATATACGAAGTCTGCGAAGAACACCAGTAAGATGAGAAAATTATTTTCATTATATCACAAAAAGAAATACAAGACATTCGTTGTAATTTGGTACAAGGTGGAGTAAAGAAACTCGAAGAAAACCAATATAAGCCGCAAGTTCACGAAATTATTAAAGAATTTCTGAATCTGGTAGTTAAGGACCTTTCAGAATTAGGGAAGACAAACCTGTATCACCATACAATAGACACCGGCAAAGCAAAGTCAATAAAATTAAACCCCTACAGAACCTCGCCCGATACTTGGAATTTTTGAAGGAGGAAATAGCAAATATGCTAAATAATGGACTAATTCGAAAGTCGTTTAGTCTTTGGTCTGCACCCATTGTAGTAGTAAATAAGAAGAATGGAAAATTCAGACTCTGCGTAGATTACAGAAAATTGAATGCGGTCACGAAACCTGATGCATATCCAGAACCACAAATAGCAGACATGCTCGATGCTCTGGGACACTCCGTCTTCTTTTCAACTTTAGACCTCGCTTCAGGTTTTTGGCAAGTAAAAGTATCCGCTAAAAATCGAGAGAAGACTGCTTTTACTACCCCATTTGGTACCTATGAGTTCCTCATGATGCCTTTCAGACTTATCAATGCCCCTGCAACCTTCCAACGAGTGATAGATAGAGTCTTCCATGAGGTTACTTGGAAGTTCATATTAGTTTATATCGACGATATTATTATATATCCGAAAACTTACAAAGAGCACCTAGAACATCTGAAGGATGTGTTTACACTTCTAGGAAATGCCAGATTAAAAATAAACTTGGAAAAGTGCGACTTTTTCAAGACAAGATTAATATTTTTGGGACATATTATAACAATTGATGGAATAGCCCCAGATCCTTCGAAGGTTGAGAAGGTGCAGCATTATTCAGTTCCACAAAACAAGACAAACGTGAGAGCCTTCTTGGGATTAACCTCATACTATCAAAGATTTGTAAAAGGCTTTGCCACAATCGCGAAACCATTACATAACCTTACGAAGAGAAGCGTAATATTCGAATGAAAGCCCGAACACCAACTCGCGTTTAATACACTGAAAGGACGATTAACTTTGGTTCCCATAATGACATACCCTGACTTTTCAAAACGATTTATACTAGCTATCGACGCGACTGACTGGGGAATTGGAGCTGTGCTCTCCCAGAAGGATACGGAAAATCTCAAACACCCTATCGCTTACGCCAGTCACCTGCTGTCAGCTCCTGAACTAAATTATACTGTACTAGAAAAAGAGTGCCTTGCCGCAATATGGGCCGTACGACATTTTAAACATTACTTACACGGCCCCAAGTTTGATTTATATACGGATAACTCTGCTTTAGCATGGCTAAAGAATCGCCCACAACCTAAAGGAAGAGTTGCTAAATGGATTTTTGAACTATTTGAGTATGATTACGAACTAATTCATAAGCAAGGAAGGCTTAACGCCAATGCTGACGCACTATCAAGAATAACTAATTAAGACGACAAATATAATAGAACTCAGATATTTATTAAAGATACAAAATCTTGAAACTTTTCGAAAATGGATATAGACACTTATAATCAGTTAACAGAATACTTAATAAATCATACTTTTCCACCAAACGGCACTAACGAACAACGGCGAAAATTACGACAACAAGTGAATCATTATATAATTCAAGACAATATTTTTTATAAGCGAAACAAAGAGGGCGATCCTCTAAGGATAATCACAAGAGAAAATTTAGTTAAAATATTATACAACATGCACAATGTACCAAATGCCAGACATTTTGGTATAAAAGCTACTATAGACAAAATGAGACAACGATACTTTTGGCCTACGATGGGCGAAAATATTCGAAATTACATAGAGACATGTGATATATGTCAAAGACAGAATAAATCTAAGCAAACCGAAGAATTATGACCTATTGGAGTAGGACAAGCTTTTGACCAATTAGGAATAGATATTGTAGGACCTTTGAAGCCAACAACAATGGGAAAAAGATATATAGTAGTGGTTACAGATTATTTTACAAAGTAGCCAGAAGCCAGAGCTATTGAAAAAGCAGATGCGAAAATTATCGCTTGGTTTCTATACGATAAAATTATATGTAGGCATAGTTGCCCAAGAGAAATATTATCTGATAAAGGAGTAGTATTTGTTAGCCAAATAGTAACCAACCTAATAGAGATAATGGGAACTCACCGAAGACTTACATCTGTTTACCACCCTCAAAGTAATGGACTGACAGAATGATATAATCAAACGCTTTGTCAAACTTTAAAGAAATGTGTAAAGGAAACAATGCAAGAATAGGATACATTGATAGCTTCGGCACTTTTCGTATACTGAACAACTAAAAATAGAACAACAAAATATGAGCCATTTTATTTACAATATGGACGAGCCCCCACACTATCCATAGAACTTGATATTATTACTTGGCCAGTTGAAGAAATTGATGAAAAACAATTTAAAGAAATGATCCACAAAAGAACTGGTGAAGTTGCAGGAATATTCGAAGATAATCGAATTCAAGCATCTAAGAATATTAAGAATACACAAAAATGGCAAAAGATAACCTATGATAGAAAAATTAGAGTGATAACATACAAGACAGGAGATATGGTGTTAGAGTACAGATCCGATTTACAGAATATTCATGGCGATAAGTTTCGAGATAAATGGTCTGGNTTAGCCAAATAGTAACCAACCTAATAGAGATAATGGGAACTCACCGAAGACTTACATCTGTTTACCACCCTCAAAGTAATGGACTGACAGAATGATATAATCAAACGCTTTGTCAAACTTTAAAGAAATGTGTAAAGGAAACAATGCAAGAATAGGATACATTGATAGCTTCGGCACTTTTCGTATACTGAACAACTAAAAATAGAACAACAAAATATGAGCCATTTTATTTACAATATGGACGAGCCCCCACACTATCCATAGAACTTGATATTATTACTTGGCCAGTTGAAGAAATTGATGAAAAACAATTTAAAGAAATGATCCACAAAAGAACTGGTGAAGTTGCAGGAATATTCGAAGATAATCGAATTCAAGCATCTAAGAATATTAAGAATACACAAAAATGGCAAAAGATAACCTATGATAGAAAAATTAGAGTGATAACATACAAGACAGGAGATATGGTGTTAGAGTACAGATCCGATTTACAGAATATTCATGGCGATAAGTTTCGAGATAAATGGTCTGGTCCTTTCTTTATTCATAGAGTTCTTGGTAA
Source organism: Diversispora epigaea (assembly GCA_003547095.1). Lineage (NCBI taxonomy): Eukaryota > Fungi > Glomeromycota > Glomeromycetes > Diversisporales > Diversisporaceae > Diversispora > Diversispora epigaea. Next base: position 93,161 of record PQFF01000064.1, on the reverse strand, counting down.
TGGCTCCTACATATTAAGAACCAATAGTGGAGAAGTTCTCAATAGTTGACCTGTACATGGCAATCGATTGAAATCATATAAACAAAGGGGTTATCATCCCACGTGAGATAACGAGTAAACAATAAACTTGTTTAAAAGAATTCATAAGATTGCGAAAAGTCCTGAAAAATTTTGCCAAAAACTTTTTTTTTTACTATGAATAATATTTCAATTCCAGACAGTTTACGAAGGAGAGTTCACGAATTACGAAGAGAATTTCCACAAATTTTAGGAGAAGCCCAGGTTATTATAGACAATACTGGTGCATATTTGATAACAGAAAGTACTGTAATAGAAATTGATCAGCCTGTGAATAACGAAATTACTACGCAATATGACGATATGTTAATGATGTATGTGGTAGATATTTTTACAGCTCTAGAAGAACAGGATCGAGTTATCGATTATGACTTAGACTAACTTCTACAAATAGGGGTAGGCTAAAGCGGAGTAAAATCATGTGAGGTGATTTCAGGTTTAGGCGGAAGTGTGATCATATCACATGTATGTGGGAAATTTCTATTGGATAAAATCTCTCATATATTCATTTGAAAATATGCGATTAACTTATTTTTTAAACGTTTTATTTATTTATTTAAACGCACATTTTATTTATTTAACAAATATTTTATAATGGAAGTTTTAATAAGCATACCAAGGCATGTTGGTCAAGAACTGAACTTTAGGAACTTTGTACCTTTTCAACCATCTTTATAATGCTTCCAATTATTTACTGTCACCTCGTGAATCAGTAACTATTCTAATGGAATTATGTTTCAATTTGTGAACCCGACATTCGAACCTGTAACACTATATTGTTTACCACTTCAACTGTTGATGGTGGGGAGTATTCTTTTTTGTATGGAGTTTTTTTCTTCGTGCTTGGAGATTTTTTCTTCGTGCTTGGAGATTTTTTAATAACAGTGAGTAATAATTATAATAATAATTAGAATTTACAATAATGAATGGGTAATTATATTAATTAATTATTTAAATCAAGGTATTCTTTTTTATTTCAAGTTTAATTAAANTTAATTTATTAATATTAATATATGTAACTTTAATTTAACTTTATAATTATTAATAAATTATATTACATAATTTTAATTTTATAAGTATTGAATAAACAATTTTAATAAATTTTATTGATTTTTGTGAATTACATTATTAATTATTAATAATTGAATTTAAAGAGATCTCTAACTTGTTAACAAAAATCTCTGCTTGACTTGCACCCATTTCTTCAGCACTCCAATACTTATTACGCACTCTTTCTGTTAATTCATTTACAGTATGTCGTCGATTTTCTATTTTTTTTTCTGCATCAGTTTGTATAGGTATTTCTTCAATAACCAATTCCCTTTGTTCATATATTTCAAAACCATTTTCCTCAAACAATTCTTGAAATTTTTTCCAAGCATCATCAGTTAATAATTGATTTCCATACATATGCTCATGAAATATGTGTTTGCATGGTAATAAATATCTATTGTGAAATAAACAATGGCATTCAAGTGATGTTAATCCTGGTACACATTTTCCTTTTTCTAATCTATCCATTACTGCACCAATCTCTTTGATAAGCATCTGTTGAACAGGAAATGGAAATTTGTGAATTTCTTCAAGAAATTCATCATCCACACCATAAGCTGATATTTTTTTAGTTCGAAAATTAAATGCAGTATTTTCTGATTCTGCTCGTTTTTTTTAATCTAATGCAACAATTTTATAAGAAGCCCCTAATAAAAAATTTGAATAAAAAATTTTAACTGTTAAATTATTGTCAATACAAATACATTTATATAATTAATATACATACCAATTAAACTATACAAAAAAGATGTTGTTCTTTTCAATTCACTATGATAAGATTCTAATACATTTGTTGATGTAACTTGTAAAAGAAGAGGTGAATGTTGTTGTGCCCAGAGAGCTCACTTATGAGAATTCTTCATATAATTTCTTTTAATAAAATTACAAACAGCAGATACTGAACATTGTTGAATTGCATTTTGTATAAATTGTTCACATCCAATTTTTGTTCTTTTATGCATTGCTCCAATCATAATTTCTCTAGTTTTTTTTTCATAAATTTTTGCTATCCATGTTCTCACAATATGAACTGTACAAAGAATTATTCTACATTCATTTTCACCTGCTTTTAATCCAGGAAAAACTTTTTTAATACTGTTAGCTTCAATATTACTTTGATCCATAAGAACATACCCAGGAATCCAATTTTTACAAATGTTTCTAATTATTTTTAATGCTTCTGCTATTGTATCACTATCTTCATTACTCACAAAAAAATGTGCACCAACATCCCAACAATTATAAGAATCTCGAATATATAAAGTAAATAAACGCCAATCATGTTTGTTAGTTTTATGTGTTGAATCTATTAATGTTAACCATCCATTGATGAAGTTTTTTAAGTTGTTTTGGATGTGCAAAAACAATTCCATAGGTAGATTTTTGTGAAATGTAATATCGTTCACAATAATATTCTTGATTTTTTAAATATGATATAGTTTCTAAAATATCTGATTCCAATTCAATGTTACCAACTAAATGTGTTTCCAAGGGACCATGTAATTTGTATTTAATATTTGCCACTTCTTTGCGTTTTAAATCTTTAACACTTTCACCAAGATCTAATTCATTATTTGCATATTCTTTAACAGCCTTTACAATTGCCACTGGTGGATAATTTTTAATAGCTTCTTGCATAACTAAAGTTCAAACAGCTGTAGAACGTTTGAGACAATCACTTTCTATTAATGTGTGTGTATGATCTGGAGTATTATTATAACGTTCAATTTGAATTAATTTTTTTGAAGTCATACGGATAACTTTAATTTTTGCATGACAAATATTTGCAGGTCTAATCATTGTTGTTCTTCGTTTTTTAATTGGTATATTTTCTTTTCGTGTACTTGACTCACGATGTTTTGTAAAACGACAGGTAAATACCTTCCATGAATCACCGTTGTTGAGTTTACAAGAGTTAAATTGTGTCCAAACATTTGAAACTAGAGGCCACCAACTATTATCAAACTCTTCCTCTGAGATTTCAAGTGTATTCTTTATATTAAAAAGAAGAGCACGTTTTTCATCTGAAGTAAAGTGGACTATTTTATTGTTTGACATTTTGATAAAAAGTAGTTTGCAAAGTGAAATAAAACAAAAAACAAATTATGTTCTTATTTATTTATTTATTTCGTGTACATTATTTTATTATTTATTTATTTAAATCGCATATTTTCAAGTGAATATATGAGAGATTTTATCCAATAGAAATTTCCCACATACATGTGATATGATCACACTTCCGCCTAAACCCGAAATCACCTCACATGATTCTACTCCACTTTAGCCTACCCCTACAAATAGCTACGGATATGCATGGAACAAATGTTCAAAGAATGAATGCATATAGGAAACTTGATGATTATTTACAAGATGCTCAATTAGGAAGTACCGTGACAGTACTAAAAAGAGAATTACATGAACGATCCCACCAAAACGGAGCGCGAATTTACCAAATAGTGACATGAATACGATCATTATTTCAAGTAATAGGAACGCCGTACATCAGAAACTTTCGAAATGTTATGCCAGATTGGATCTATAAATTGCCAAAATCAGAGTTCGAAAGATTTTTGCAACTCTGTAAAACAATGGGTACACAATTAATGAAAGATCATTTGGAAATAGGTGTAGGGTCGCAGGAGCTCCCCTTTGAAGGAGGAAATGTTTGTGGCGAAGTAAATTGGTAATCAGGTGAAATGTCACGGGGGATAACATTTTGTGACACTAGATGAACTTTCAGGTGATTGTCATCCTTGTACGAGAATGAAGGATAAAAAATGCTGTACAAGGATGAAGGATATTGTATGAGAATGAAGGATATCGTGCGAGGATGAAGGATGACGCACAAAGGATGAAGTATGAAGTACAAAGATGAAGTGTAAACAAAAGAGAAGGTATAAATACAACTGTTGTCGCGAGTAAGTTTCAGTAGTCAGTTCAGTCAGTTAATTAATAAATCACAGTTAGAATATAACAATTAATTAATTAGAAATAATTCAAAATAATTCGAAATACTTTAATAAATATTATATAGAAAAGTAAACTTCATTCAGGAACAGGAAAGATACGTCACGCTGTAATATTTCTGTTGTTAAATGATACTTTACTTTTAAAACTTTATCTTTTATATTTTAATAAACTTATATTTTATGTTGTAATATTGCGAAATATTATTAAATATTGTTTGATACTGCGTTACTACTTTTACTCCACCTTACTTACTGTGCCTTCATGATTAATTTGATTATTATTTGATTATTATTATTATTTATTATATATTTATTATCTGTTTCGAGATAGGCAAGTTTAGATCGATTGATTGCTTGACCTACTGGCAGATAGAGCGTATTATTATTTGTTTGTGTAATGCAAACTGTGAGACTGATTTGAGAAATTGTTCGAAATACTCTGCACTCCTGTGACAGTACAATGAGCAAGTGAAGTAAAGTATCTTTATTACCGCTTACACACTACCAAACTGAAACAGACTTGTTAATGTAACTTTGCCAAGAAATACGAAATAGTTTATTAGAATTTCGTGTAGGAGTATAACAATAACAATATATTACTGCTTTGGCGTATCTTATCACTTTGCCTCCTCCTGCACTAAATTAATTATTAAAGTTACATCAGTAAATTTTTTTAAATGTAAGCCTTCGAAGTCCTTCACTTCGATAACCTTCGAATACCTCCAACATAAACGTAATATTTACGAAGGTTATTGGTACCGAAAACCTTCATTTTTATTAATAAAACGTAATACTCCAGAGGTTATTGATATCGATATTCTTCAATAACCTTCACTTTATCATAATAAACGTAATATTTACGAAGGTTATTGGTACCGAAAACCTTCATTTTTATTAATAAAACGTAATACTCCGGAGGTTATTGATATCGATAATCTTCAATAACCTTCACTTTATCATAATAAACGTAATATTTGTGAAGGTTATTGGTCCAATAACCTTCAATAACCTTTGAAAACGAAATTATTACAATAACCTCCGACATAAAAAATTTCCTGATGTATTACAGAAATACAACAATAGAGATATATTACTGCTTTTGGCGTATCTTATCCCTATTGCTGCATGAAATTATTTATTAGAAATTATTTATTTACAGTATTAGTTAATATGAAGAAATTATTCGAAACTATCTGTACTAAAGTTATTAAAAGAAGGAAAATCCAAAATTATTTATTATCACCAATATTAATGAAGGAAGAAAACATTCGAAATTATTTATTATTAAAATTAATAAAAGAAAATTAATTAAAGTGAGTTTTTTTTTTCGCCCCCCAAAAAGGATCCCTTTTACTACTGCCCGATTATGATTTCTTTATACCTTTTCTTTTGTTTACCTTTACCCTGGGTTGCTACTCATATATTGTTACTTGGAGCGTTGTATGAGGGTGAATAAATAATCACCTTTGTATTTCACCCAGGTGGTAGCACATATTCTGCCTTGGTGCAACTACCACTTCTGTTCGCCACCTTCAGTGATCATGGACGTTTTCGTGTCATCACAATATTCTTAATTCTTTGGTGACGATTTTGTTTCCAATAATTTGATATGAATATATGGAAATAAAATAAAATAAATTATTAATTATTAATTTGTGAGCGAATGATGGATAATCAAAGGTGGCTTGAGGTGGTGATAATGATAAATTAAATCTGTTTTGAATAAGTAAAGTTCTAGCTTGAGCATCCATACATAATATATAAGTTCGAATACATAGTGCTTGCTTCTTCAACTTCGACTCATCCATACATTTACATTCTTGACCAAAAGGTAATTCCCAAAGTATAGGTATAGTAACTTTATATCAGATTCGATTAACTAATAATGATAAATATAAATTTGAGTTGATTGAACATTATCTAAAACATAATCAATGATTCTGTGGAAATTTTAGTTGCCATTTTTTTCCCAAGAAATAATGAATAGAGAAATAATTGTGTTCTATTTATATATTAACATAGTCAGATTCATCAGTAAATTTTTTTAAACGTAAGCCTTCGAAGTCCTTCACTCCAATAACCTTTGAATATCTCCAACATAAACGTAATATTTACGAAGGTTATTAGTACCAAAAACCTTCATTTTTATTAATAAAACGTAATACTCCGGAGGTTATTGATATCGATAACCTTCAATAACCTTCATTTTATCATAATAAACATAATATTTGCGAAGGTTATTGGTCCGATAACCTTCAATAACCTTTGAAAACGAAATTATTACAATAACCTCTGACATAAAAAATTTCCTGATGTTCTATAACAGAAATTGGTAAATATTTATTTGGAATATTGTTTCACATCAAATTTGATTCAATGACTTTAAAATGTTCACTCCTTATTGCTACAAATTTTATGGTTTTAATAAATGTCTTAACGTTTATACGTAATTTCTGAAGTTTCTTATTTCCTCCTCCTTTACAACATAGCCTTCCAAAATTTTTCTTAGACTAATAATATAGTTTAAAGTGATCAATTAAATAAAATTTTATTGTCTGGGTGTAATATAAATTTTCGATACCCAAAATCAATTTTGGAAACATGTATAGCTGTGGCTAAATTCTGGGCTCAAATGGTTAAATTATACCTGACTAAATTCCTGGCTCAATTTGTATTGCACCTACTATCCCTAACTATCATTAGTCAAAAAGAAACATTAAAGAGTCTCCAATTAATTTCAGCATATTTTTATAATTTCAATGAGAAATTATCACCAATTGGAAACTTCAAGAACTTTATATTAATGGTTGTATACTTAATGAATCGAGTTATTTATCCTTGGCTTCATCATTTACTCAATTAAGTACTTTTCATTATTTTTATTCGATTTGGTCAGATAACTATTCTCAAGAATTTATTATAAAAATTCTTGAAATGGCCAATACAAATTTAAGAAATATTAGTCTATGTTTATTTCCAACAATTCCATTTAGTATATTTTCAGTAATTTTAAATTACTGTACAAAAATTAAGAAATTAACTTTATATAATTTAAGTCCTGAACAAGTAATAGCCATATTTAATGATAATTTTAAGGAACTAAGAGAATTTTCATTTGATTGTGAAGAAGGATTTGATGCTGATGAATTATAATGTCAAATGACCGTGACTGAATATATACTAGAACTATTAGAATAATAATTTGTAAAAATCTATGGATATTCAGCGCCGATAGTTTACGAAAATTTATTGAAGGATAGTGTCATAAAGGAGAGGAAAATAAAAAGATTATTGTAAAATGTACAAAAAAAGCACAAGTATTTACATTAAGTGATGAACATTTAAAAGTTATTGAAGAATATGGAGTTCAATTTAATATAGAATACTATTTCAAATAATATTTCAAATAATTATTTATTTAATGTAAAATCTGCATATTAAATATAAATACTATGAAATAAGTAATATAGTTATTATTTTATACTTAATTTTTTAAATTTATTAAAACATCAAACTATCAAAAATATAATTATTTTAATGATTTTGAAGTATTTGCTTAATATTGACATAATAGTTACTTGCATTTAGAGGGATCATCTGGAACAATTGAAAAATTTAAATTTTTCAAAGCATATAAATCATAGATGAATACAGTGAAGTTTTCGTTGCTTCATTGTTTGTTGCTCCTGTAATTTAATTTTTAATTAAATATATAAATTCTCTAATTGCTATTTTCTTCTTTTCTTTTCTCATCTGTTTTTCACTTCTTAATGATCCAAATCTAAAATGTTTATAATAACTTTAAATATTTCATAATCAATAATTGAAAAATAATACAAGTTTTCTATTATTTAAAGTAAAATTAAAACACGAACTATATATAAAAAAATCATACCAAAAATATAGAACACAATTTCCTTGAACATTTTTCTTAGTATTCAAAATTGGAGTTCTTGAATTTTTATTTAAATATTGAATCTATTTTACAATAAGAAAATAAAGCTAATACAGTTTTTTTCCGCCCACTTTAACCAGTATTAGCATTTCAAGCCAAAGTATTGTATTTTTTGAAAATTTCATCTGTTTTTTTAATTTTTATAATCATGACGTATTACATAGCATGATTCACTGGTCGAATGGAAAAAAATAGGATGGTTTTATCATGAATAGGATTCCGATTGATGACTAAATTTGCTAAGATTTATTAAGTATAGGCAGTCGATTTTTTCTGATTTATAAATAGAAATTTCCGATTTATGAATTTTCACAAATAGGATGTCCGATTTATGCATATTTCCGCCATCAATAGAATTCCGATTTTTGTTCATTTGACCAGTGATTGTGACATGTATCCCAAAAGGTTTGAGGTATGGGTGCAAATCCACTTAAAATTAGCTAAAATTCTTATGGAGTCTGATAAAGAATAAGTTCTCTAATTCNAGTATTCAAAATTGGAGTTCTTGAATTTTTATTTAAATATTGAATCTATTTTACAATAAGAAAATAAAGCTAATACAGTTTTTTTCCGCCCACTTTAACCAGTATTAGCATTTCAAGCCAAAGTATTGTATTTTTTGAAAATTTCATCTGTTTTTTTAATTTTTATAATCATGACGTATTACATAGCATGATTCACTGGTCGAATGGAAAAAAATAGGATGGTTTTATCATGAATAGGATTCCGATTGATGACTAAATTTGCTAAGATTTATTAAGTATAGGCAGTCGATTTTTTCTGATTTATAAATAGAAATTTCCGATTTATGAATTTTCACAAATAGGATGTCCGATTTATGCATATTTCCGCCATCAATAGAATTCCGATTTTTGTTCATTTGACCAGTGATTGTGACATGTATCCCAAAAGGTTTGAGGTATGGGTGCAAATCCACTTAAAATTAGCTAAAATTCTTATGGAGTCTGATAAAGAATAAGTTCTCTAATTCTGATCAATCCAAGAGGAAACTTCATGCTCATACAGAATAAGGGGAGGAAAGTGATTTTGTTTTTTCTGTTGTGCAAGCAGACAATTTTGGAAACCAACGGCTTATTTAAAATTTACACCTTTCTGGTATCCGAATCATCTGATAAAAACATAATTAGTATTGATACAAAATTTTTTTTTAAAAATATTTATGTAATTATATATTGTTGTTGTGCTTATACTTAGTGATACCTGTCGTAATTCAAAAAAAGTGTTGCAATTAATTGTGACATATGGCACAATTCATTTTTCCTTATAGTGTAATTAGTTGCAACTGGTTGCAACTATACGTGTTCCCAAAATTGATTTTGGATTTTTGAGGTATTTCGACTTTTTAAGATTTATGCAAAATCTATTCTATATATGGAAGTAAAAAAAATACCCAGTTATATGTATCTTTAATCAAAGAATATATCTGGGTGATCAAAAAATTTCAGGTTTTAAGTAAAATAATTTCGTCTTCTATGAAAAACTATTTCAACTTTTTTCCCCAAAATTGCAATTTCGGGGCCCCAAAATAATTTTGCGTGCAAGTATAGTTGCAACTCTTGCAAATAATTATGACAGGTATCTTTAAGTTGTGCTGTTGTCCATATTGTTGCAGGAGAACTATAAACAGAATAATTTTTCGAAAACTGAATTGGTCTTTTTTTTATAATATTTGATTTTGGTGTTGATAATAATGCTGTTGTTGAATAATTTGTGTTGTTGACAATTATTGTCTTGTTGCTGTTGATGATTAATTTCTTGTAGTTTATTTTATTGATTTGAATTCAGTGCTTGTTTTGATTATTCTCTCATCACGGTTGATAATCTTTTTCTTATTTTTTGTTGTTGTTAGTACATTTTTAGGTTGAGTTTGGTTGCTTTTTTTTGAATATAATATTAGTTTGTCTATATTCTTGGTGTTGAACTTGTTGTTTCAAATGAATAATTATGATTATTTTGTAAAAAGTTTGATTTCTAAAATGATAAATCGGATACTGTTAAAATACCTGAATTGAAATACAATAACAAATTTTTATTATTTTGTTGATTTCAGATGTCATATTTATGTCTTTGCTATTACGATTATCTAATTTTTCCTTCCATTAATTTTAGTATTTTTAATTATATTCAGTTTTTTTTGTCAATGCCATTTCCCTTTTCCCATTTTAAAAATCTATCTATTTTTTCTTTCCAGTATCATCAGGAAACTTTTCGGGGCATAAATTTACAGAAAATTTACGGGACCTACAGAAATTTATGCCTAAAAAAATCAATTTTTTTGACTTTGATCACTATTTATAAGACAGGAAGCGATTTTTTACTAAGATATTCCTATGACAGATCGAAAGATCTGGTTCTTAGCTACAAGATGATATGTGTTTCATTTCTGTAACATCAATATTCGCGAAGATATTCAAGTTTAAAGTTTCATATCTGTGAAAAAATTTCCGCATAAATTTTCCTAAAATTTTCGTAATTCTGCCGGAAATTTCTATGACGTCACGTGAATTTCCGGCAGAATTACGGAAATTTTCGAAAAATTTANTAAATCGGATACTGTTAAAATACCTGAATTGAAATACAATAACAAATTTTTATTATTTTGTTGATTTCAGATGTCATATTTATGTCTTTGCTATTACGATTATCTAATTTTTCCTTCCATTAATTTTAGTATTTTTAATTATATTCAGTTTTTTTTGTCAATGCCATTTCCCTTTTCCCATTTTAAAAATCTATCTATTTTTTCTTTCCAGTATCATCAGGAAACTTTTCGGGGCATAAATTTACAGAAAATTTACGGGACCTACAGAAATTTATGCCTAAAAAAATCAATTTTTTTGACTTTGATCACTATTTATAAGACAGGAAGCGATTTTTTACTAAGATATTCCTATGACAGATCGAAAGATCTGGTTCTTAGCTACAAGATGATATGTGTTTCATTTCTGTAACATCAATATTCGCGAAGATATTCAAGTTTAAAGTTTCATATCTGTGAAAAAATTTCCGCATAAATTTTCCTAAAATTTTCGTAATTCTGCCGGAAATTTCTATGACGTCACGTGAATTTCCGGCAGAATTACGGAAATTTTCGAAAAATTTACACGGAAATTTTTTCACAAATGTGAAACTTTAAATGTGAATGTCTTCGCGAATATTAATGTTACAGAAATGAAACACATATCATCTTGTAGCTAAGAACCAGATCTTTTGATCTGTTATAGGAATATCTTAGTAAAAAATCGCTCACTGTCTTATAAATAGTGATCAAAGTCAAAAAATTTGATTTTTTTAGGCGTAAATTTCTGTAGGTCCCGTAAATTTTCTGTAAATTTACACCCCGAAAAGTTTCCTGATGATGTTCTGAAATTTCTACACACTTGTTAAAATAACTTTTCGATGATAGTATTAATGTTTTTGTAATCTTAGTGGTACAAGTCCCTTATAATAGCTTCAAATGAGAATTTTCAACCTTAATGGTACTAACTCCATATTATCAATAATTTCAAACCATTTTAGATATAGTGTCACAGGAGTGCAGAGTATTTCGAACAATTTCTCAAATCAGTCTCACAGTTTGCATCACACAAACAAATAATAATACACTCTATCTGCCAGTAGGTCAAGCAATCAGTTGATCTAAACTTGCCTATCTTGAAACAGATAATAAATATAATAAATAATAATAATAATCAAATAATAATCAAATTAATCATGAAGGCACAGTGAGTAAGGTGGAGTAAAAGTAGTAACGCAGTACCAAACAATATTTAATAATATTTTGCAATATCACGACACAAAGTATAAGTTTATTAAAATATAAAATATAAAGTTTTTAAAAGCAAAGTATCATTTAACAACAGAAATATTATAGCGTGACATATCTTTCCTGTTCCTGAATGAAGTTTACTTTTCTATATAATATTTATTAAAGTATTTCGAATTATTCTGAATTATTTCTAATTATTAATTAATTGTTTATTTGTTCACTAACTGAGTTTTCACTGACTATTGAAACTTACTTCCGACAACAGTCGTATTTATACTTTCTCCTTTGTTTACACTTCCTCTTTGTACTTCATACTTCATCCTTTGTACGTCATCCTTCATCCTCGCACAATATCCTTCATCCTTGTACAGTATCCTTCATCCTTGTACAGCATTTTTCATCCTTCATCCTCATACAAGGATGACAATTACCTGAAAGTTCATCTAGTGTCACAAAATGTTATCCCCCATGACATTTCACCTGATTACCAATTTACTTCGCCACAATAGTTTGCTTTCTTCTCTGCTACTTTTTCAGATCAAAGAATTTTTATAAAGGCTTCTTGTAAGGTTCGTATTTTCATTTGACATTTAAATACATGCATTGTATCTTCTGTTCTTCCTTTCGCTTCTTCTTTATAGAATTTTAAATATTTACTTATTTCTGTTACATTAATTTTCATGTTATATTTTTTGTTTATTACATTGCACACTAAATCATAAAATGTGACACAAGTATTTTTTCAAATCTTCAAATTAAATTCTCTTTCTTTCTTAAAATTTTTATTTCTTAGGCAAAAAAAAATAGCAAATAAAATTTCACATATATATTAATTGTAATTTTAAAAAATGTTCATTATTAATTGAATCTGGTGTAATTTACTATATACTATACTTTGGGAATTATCTTTTGGTGAATAATTTTGTATGGATGTCATGAAGACGTTGAAAAAGAAAGCATTGTGTATTCGAACTTATATATCATGAATGGATTCTAGAGCTAGAACTTTAATTATTCAAAATGGATTTGATTTATCATCATCATCGCCTCAAGCTATTTTTGATTATTCACCATTCATTCATAAATTTATCAGTAATTTAGTTTACATTAGTTCCATATATTTACAACAAATTATTTGTTTAGATCAAGATAATGATAGTAACGATAACAATGATGATGATGATGATGATGATGGTGATGAAGATAATGTTTTTAAATCGAGAATATTATTTTGAGATATGAAATTAATAATAAATCGGTGCCCATTTTTGGATTATCTTAAAATTTGTGAGTTGTTGTAATTATAGTGATTTAATTGATAGAAGAAACAGAATGTTCTTAGAAATTTCTAATCTCATTGTTTAACTATAAATAGAAATCTTTTTGGAAATCCATAGTAGATTTTCAATCACAAGATATTGCAGATATCTATGAATCTGAATAAATATATCTTTTCAATTTATTTGATTTTTCCCATATATCTTATTATTAATTTATAAAAATTCCCTAATTATATGTTTACTTTAGGCATTTGTGCAAATGTTTTTTTTTAAAAAATTTGTCAATATTAGCATCAGTAAATTTTTTTAAATGTAAGCCTTTGAAGTCCTTCACTCTGATAACCTTTGAATACCTCCAACATAAACGTAATATTTACGAAGGTTATTGGTACCAAAAACCTTCATTTTTATTAATAAAACGTAATACTCCAGAGGTTATTGATATCGATAACCTTCAATAACCTTCACTTTATTATAATAAACGTAATATTTGCAAAGGTTATTGGTCTGATAACCTTCAATAACCTTCACTTTATTATAATAAACGTAATATTTACGAAGGTTATTGGTACCAAAAACCTTCATTTTTATTAATAAAACGTAATACTCCAGAGGTTATTGATATCGATAACCTTCAATAACCTTCACTTTATCATAATAAACGTAATATTTGCAAAGGTTATTGGTCTGATAACCTTCAATAACCTTTGAAAATGAAATTATTACAATAACCTCCGACATTAAAAATTTTCTGATGTAATATAAACAACTGTTAAGAGTTGAAAAATCATCTGATAATGTATCTTAGTTTTGAAAATTATGGTGTGGCGAAGAAAGTGAATAAGATAATTCTTTAATTGGGAATTGACTATCTTGAGAATGTAAAATATCAAATGATTATCATGATAATTTTTTTTAAGAAATTTTCTACAAGTTATTGTTCTTTTTACTCCAATTTTTATACTTTTATTTTTACTCTTTTCTATTCTTATTCCATTTCCATTTCTATTTTTTTGGTTTCAAATATATTTAATAGTTTTAGATGCATTTGTATTTAATTTTAAATTATATATGCATAATAAATATTGCTTTTATTTTAAATATCAAATATACTTAATAGTTATAAATTTATAATTTGATACAAATCTCAAAATATAAATTTAAATGTCAATATACGTAGAATAATTGCACAGATTTTTATTTCAAATAAAATGTGTTACACAAATCTTTAGAGTTATTGCACAACAATTAATTTTCTTTAATAATTATCGTTGTAATAAATTATTAAATTGATATTATTCCAATATATATGCATTGATTACATTCACATCAATCTTAACTGATTCAATAAGTATACTTAAAGATGAGTATTGTTATTTTATTTTATTTTTTAAAAAGAAAAATAATTAAAATAATAATGAACATCTGTCATGTGCTGTTCCAATGATTCCAGTCTTAAAAAAAATAAATAATAATACTTATTTCTTCTTTTCTCCTTTAAGAAACTAATTGAACAATAAAAAACACTTACATATTGTGGTGACATGGAAACGACTGTGACCACTGAAGGTAGCGAACAAAGGTGGCAGAATATGTGCCACCACCTGGGTGAAGTACAAAGGTAATTATTCACCCTCATACAACACCCCCGAGTGACAATATGGGTGGCAACCCAGGGTAAAGAAAAACAAGAAAAGAACCATAAAAGAAGTTGCGATTGGGAAGAGAAACAAGAGATTCCTTCTTGCGAAAAAACATTCTTCTTTATTCATTTGCACTTAAAATTCTAAATAAATTCCTTACACTCTTAATAATAATAATAATAATAGTTCCGAATACTTCAAAAATAATAAAATAAATAATAATAGAATAAATTTTGTGAATAATTAGCAATAATAAATGAATTTCTAAATAATTTCTTTGTAATAAACTTTTCTTGATTAATAATAATAAATAATTTTGTAAATAAGCTAATAAATCCTAATAATAAATGATCCCATAGTGACCTAATATTTCTAAAAATATCCTGTAATAAAACAAACTTTTGTATATCAATAAAGATAAGATACGCCAAAAGCAGTAATATATCTCTATTGTTTTACTTTATAATAAACCTTTAATACTTTTAATAAATTATTCTTTTATTTCTTTGAAAGTTACTTTGAACGTCTATCAAATTCTGGCAGTGTGTAAGCGGTAATAAAGTCACTTTTACTCCACTTACTCATCGTACCTTCAGATAATACATGAAATTGCAGTGTTTGAGAGCGTTAGGAAGCAGGTTTAGATCGACTGATTGCCTGCTTCGTGAATTTGTGCACAAGAGAAGTGCGTTAGCTATACATTGAATTATCGTGTGGTTATCCTAAATTTGGTGAGACTGATTCACGTAACTTTCTTTTGTTCTGCGCAGACCGCAACAATATTTCACATACATAGTCTAATTAATTCCATATTCCTAAAGGAGAGAAGAGGTAAGTATCATTTTTTTTAAAAAAAAAAAATAATAAAAGCACCGACGTACGCCATTCAATCGATGGGGTAAGTATTTTGATTTGATTTTTTTTTTAAAAAAATAGAAATAGATCCTTCACCGCCATATTCCTAAAGGGAAGCATCATTTCTTTTTTTTAAAAAAATATAAAAATAGATACCTTCATCGCCGTAGTGTCATTTTTCATTTTGAGCGAATCTATTTGTCACCACTGGTGACTGTCACCACCGGGCAAAATTATCTAACCCTAACCTTAATTTTGCCCAGGTAAATTCTAATTTTGCCCAATGGTGACTATCACCGGTGGTTACAAATAGATTTTTTCTTTCATTTTTATTTTATTTTTTTTTTAAAAAAAATAAAATAGATCCTTCACACCTACCCAACTAATTCCGTATTCCTAAAGGAGAGAGAAGTAAGTATTGTTTTGCTTTTTTTATTTTAATCTTTGAAAAAAAATAGATACCTTCATCACCGTACATCCTAAAAGGAGAGAAGAAATAAGTATATTCTTTTTTTCAAAATAAAAATAAAAATAAAAATGGATACCTTCGCCGCCATACACTTGCCCAATCGATTCTGTATTCCTAAAGGAAAGAAGTAGATATCGTTTTCTTTTTTTAAAAAAAAAAAATAAAAAAAGATTCTTCGGTGCCATATGTCCGCCCAACCGATTCCATTTCCTAAAGGAGAGAAGTAAATATCATTTTTCTTTTTTTTATTTTAATTTTTTTTTAAAAAAAAAAAATAAAGATAAATACATCCATCCAAAGATTCTTCGCTGTTATATGTCCGTTTTCCTAAAGAAGAGTATAAGTAAGAATCTTTTTTTTACTTTTTTTTTTAAAATAAATACCTTCGCCATCCACTACTTTTTTTAAGTATTACCGCGCCGCGCTCATGATCACTGAATTAATTTAATAAATAATTTAATAAAATAATTTTTTTTATTTATTATAAAATAAATAAATTTTACCTATCATCTTTTTTCGAAAAATTTAAGTATTACCGCGCCGCGCTCATAAACACTAAATTAATTTAATTTATTATAAAATAAATTAATTTTACCTATTAAATCTTTCTTCGAATAATTTAAATATTATCGCGTCGCGCTCATGATCATTGATAAAATTTGATTATAAAATAATTTTACCTATTGTTGATTGAACTAGCCGGGCTATTATTATTGGATTGAATGGTAAATTGTGGGAACTAAAAGATTTTTGAATAAATGATGGATGTAAGGACACCTAAGGACACCAAACCACAAATAAAAAAATAAAATAAAAATCATAAAATTAAGTTGCGAAAACTTTTATAAGTTGACACTTCGTATTGCGAACATTATTTTTTTTGTCCGTCTATCCAATTATATCCTCAGATTTTGTGCATCTCTCTATAAATAAAAATCACCATATATGGTAATTTTATCCTATTCTCAAAAAAATCGGCTGACTTATAGCCGTTTCGACTTGGAACACTGGGCTAATTATTCCCAAAACGATACTCCTATGATTTTTATTTTGTGCTAAAAATTATAAATGTATTAGGCATTCGTGCAAATGTATTTTTTTCAAATTTTGGCAATATAAACAACCTTTTTATCCTGTTAAGAGTTAAAAATTAGATCATCAGATAGTTCTGAAAATTATGGTGTGGCGTTGAAGTGAATAAGATAATTCTTTAATTGGGAGAATGTAATGATTATGATAATTTTTTTTTGTAAGAATTTTTTTACAAATTAATTCTTTAAGTGGCTATTATCTGGCTGTGTTTGTAAAAAATTGAATGATTCTAGATTGTTATGATAACCATGTTTTTGTTTATTTAAGTGACCATTGTTCTTAATTTTTCCTTCCTATTTTTATTTTTATTTTTATTTTTACTTTTATTTTCTATTCTATTTATATTTTTTTTGTTTCGAATATATTTAATAGTTTTAGATGCATATGTATACATAATAAAATATTATTTTTAGTAGAATTTAATATATATTTTGAAATTTATATGTCAATATTTATAAATAAAATATTATTTTTAGTAGAATGTAAATAGAATATAAATGTATATATAAAATAAATGGTGCATAATACTTTATTTGGCAAATTTTTAAGAAAAGAAATTGTTTATTATTATGTAGCATTGGATTTGGGTCATACAAGCAATCTCAAATTCGTTGTTGTACAAATGCATGCAAAACTAAATTTATTTGATAATGTGATCGTTGTCAATATTTTTTTTAGATTTTAAAGAAACGAAGAAGTTATGGAAAGAAATGAAAGGAATGAAGAAATAAAAGATACTGGAGAAACAGAAGAAAAGAAAGTTAAAGAAATAGAAGAAATGAAAGGAACAAGAAAAACGGAAGAAATGAAGGATATTGGAGAAACAAAAGAATTAGAAGAATCAAAAAATTTGGAAGAGTAGGCATATTGTTATAATAAGCTTATTTTACAACTATAATTTATTACCTATAATAATTTGGATATTTAAAATTATTTTCCTAATCAATTATAAACAAATAAATACAATATAAATTATATTACAGTTTGTAAATATTTAGATTCATAATTATTGAAATCAATGTTTCAATTTAATTAATTAATTTAATATCATATAACAATTCTCTAATCAATTATCATAAACTAATAGTTAGTGAGTATTTAGATTCATAATTATTGAAATCAATGTTTCAATTTAATTAATTTAATTCAATATCATATAACAATTCTCTAATTAATTATCATAAACTAATTAATATGAATTATATTACAGCGAGTGAGTATTTAGATTCATAATTACTGAAATCAATGTTTCAATTTAATTAATTAATTCATTATAATATAACTATTCTCTAATTAATTATCATAAACTAATTAATATGAATTATATTACAGCGAGTGAGTATTTAGATTCATAATTACTGAAATCAATGTTTCAATTTAATTAATTAATTCATTATAATATAACTATTCTCTAATTAATTATCATAAACTAATTAATATGAATTATATTACAGCGAGTGAGTATTTAGATTCATAATTACTGAAATCAATGTTTCAATTTAATTAATTAATTCATTATAATATAACTATTCTCTAATTAATTATCATAAACTAATTAATATGAATTATATTACAGCGAGTGAGTATTTAGATTCATAATTATTGTAATCAATGTTTCAATTTAATTAATTTAATTTAATATCATATAACAATTCTCTAATCAATTATCATAAACTAATCAATATAAATTATATTACAGCGAGTGAGTATTTAGATTCATAATTATTGAAATCAATGTTTCAATTTAATTAATTAATTCATTATAATATAACAATTCTCTAATTAATTATCATAAACTAATTAATATAAATTATATTACAGCGAGTGAGTATTTAGATTCATAATTATTGTAATCAATGTTTCAATTTAATTAATTTAATTCAATATCATATAATAATTCTCTAATCAATTATCATAAACTAATCAATATAAATAGTGGGTGAGTATTTAGATTCATAATTATTGAAATCAATGTTTCAATTTAATTAATTTAATTCAATATCATATAACAATTCTCTAATCAATTATCATAAACTAATAGTTAGTGAGTATTTAGATTCATAATTATTTAAATTAATGTTTCAATTTAATTAATTTAATTCAATATCATATAACAATTCTCTAATCAATTATCATAAACTAATAGTTAGTGAGTATTTGATTCATAATTATTGAAATCAATGTTTCAATTTAATTAATTCAATATCATATAAAAATTCTCTAATCAATTATCATAAACTAATCAATATAAATTATATTACAGCGAGTGAGTATTTTGATTCATAATTATTGAAATCAATGTTTCAATTTAATTAATTTAATTCAATATTATATAACAATTCTCTAATCAATTATCATAAACTAATCAATATAAATAGTCGGTGAGTATTTAGATTCATAATTATTGAAATCAATGTTTCAATTTAATTAATTTAATTTAATTCAATATCATATAACAATTCTCTAATCAATTATCATAAACTAATCAATATAAATTATATTACAGCGAGTGAGTATTTAGATTCATAATTATTGTAATCAATGTTTCAATTTAATTAATTTAATTCATTATAATATAACAATTCTCTAATTAATTATCATAAACTAATTAATATAAATTATATTACAGCGAGTGAGTATTTAGATTCATAATTATTGTAATCAATGTTTCAATTTAATTAATTTAATTCATTATAATATAACAATTCTCTAATTAATTATCATAAACTAATTAATATAAATTATATTACAGCGAGTGAGTATTTAGATTCATAATTATTGTAATCAATGTTTCAATTTAATTAATTTAATTCATTATAATATAACAATTCTCTAATTAATTATCATAAACTAATTAATATAAATTATATTACAGCGAGTGAGTATTTAGATTCATAATTATTGTAATCAATGTTTCAATTTAATTAATTTAATTCATTATAATATAACAATTCTCTAATTAATTATCATAAACTAATTAATATAAATTATATTACAGCGAGTGAGTATTTAGATTCATAATTATTGTAATCAATGTTTCAATTTAATTAATTTAATTCATTATAATATAACAATTCTCTAATTAATTATCATAAACTAATTAATATAAATTATATTACAGCGAGTGAGTATTTAGATTCATAATTATTGTAATCAATGTTTCAATTTAATTAATTTAATTCATTATAATATAACAATTCTCTAATTAATTATCATAAACTAATTAATATAAATTATATTACAGCGAGTGAGTATTTAGATTCATAATTATTGTAATCAATGTTTCAATTTAATTAATTTAATTCATTATAATATAACAATTCTCTAATTAATTATCATAAACTAATTAATATAAATTATATTACAGCGAGTGAGTATTTAGATTCATAATTATTGTAATCAATGTTTCAATTTAATTAATTTAATTCATTATAATATAACAATTCTCTAATTAATTATCATAAACTAATTAATATAAATTATATTACAGCGAGTGAGTATTTTGCTTCATAATTATTGAAATCAATGTTTCAATTTAATTAATTTAATTCAATATCATATAACAATTCTCTAATCAATTATCATAAACTAATCAATATAAATAGTCAGTGAGTATTTAGATTCATAATTACTGAAATCAATGTTTCAATTTAATTAATTTAATTCAATATCATATAACAATTCTCTAATCAATTATCATAAACTAATAGTTAGTGAGTATTTAGATTCATAATTATTGAAATCAATATTTCAATTTAATTAATTTAATTCAATATCATATAACAATTCTCTAATCAATTATCATAAACTAATCAATATAAAT
>PQFF01000064.1:33809-57246 GCA_003547095.1 Diversispora epigaea | reverse complement strand
TTTAAGTATATTTTAAGAAATTTTAAGTATATTTTAAGTATATTTTAAGTATATTTTAAAAATTTTTAAGTATATTTTAAAAAAATTTAAGTATATTTTAAGTAATACAACTTCTTATAGGGGAAGAGCATAGCTTTGACACCCCAGTCAGACGCATCTGTAGCAAGCGTGAATTATTTCGAAAAGTCTGGGTAGGTCATAATAGGTATTGATACTAGATGTTTCTTGAGGGAATCAAATGCGAGTTGGTGTTCGTGACTCCATTCGAATAAGACGTCCTTTTTTGTTAAGTTATGCAGAGGTTTCGCAATCATGGCGAATCCTTTCACAAATCTTCGGTAGTAGGATGCTAGTCCTAAAAATGTGCGGACGTTTGTCTTATCTACCAGGATGGAATAATATTGCACCTTCTCTATTTTCGTCGGGTCAGGGGCCATCCCTTCAACTGTTATTACATGGCCCAAAAATACTAACTTAGTTTTGAAGAAGTCACACTTCCTCATGTTTATTTTCAGTCCCGCGTTTTTTAGGAGGGTGAAGACGGTCCTTATGTGTTCTGTATGTTCCTCGTAGATTCTTGAATAGATGATAATGTCATCTACGTATACGAGCACGAATTTTCAAGCGATCTCGTGAAAGACCCTGTCCATTACCCTCTGAAACGTCACAAGGGCGTTGACAAGCACAAAGGGCATTACGACAAACTCGTATATTCTGAATAGAGTGGCGAAGGCAGTTTTTTCTTGGTCTTTTTGTGTTACCTCTACTTGCCAGAATCTTGACGTCAAATCCAGTGTGAAAAAGAATGCGAAGTGTCCCAAGGCATTCAACATGTCAATTATTCGCGGGACGGAGTAGGCATTGGATTTTGTGATAGCGTTTAATTTCCTATAGTCAACACAGAGCCTAAATTTCCCGTTTTTTTTATTGACCACCACTGTGGGCGTGGACCAAGGGCTGAAAGACTTCTGGATGAGTTTATTTTCTAACATTCGGTCTATTTCCTCTTTCAAAAATTTTAGGTGTCGGGGAGGTTCTATATGGGTGTAACTTAACGGGTTTTGTATTGTTGGTATTTATGGCGTGCTGATAAAGGCTGGTTCTCCTAAGTTGCGAAAGGTCACTTGTTACCAAATTCGGGAATTCTTTAATGATTTCGTCTACTTGGGATTTATACTGGTTCCCTTTGAGCTCCTCTACCCTCCCTTGAATTAGATTGCAGCGGACGTTCTGAATTTCATCTCGCAGTAGTATCGAAACAGCTTCCCAACTGTGCAGTCGTTTCTCGCATGTGTCGCATTTGTCTTTATTAGCCTTGAGGTATTTGTCACACCAGCAATGGAAATTTGGCCCCGTGATCCTTCGACGTTCTTGTTTATACTTCTTTCTTTTAACAGCGTTGAAGCAGTACGCCAGGTAATCGTAAGTTTCCCACGTAGTGTGTTCCAAGTCTATGCGTATTCCTTTGGGGTTAATCTTGCACGTCATGCTAGTTTCCTGCTGTGGCAATTTGTATGTTAGTTCTACAAAATTTGCTATGTTGCCATCCTCTTCTACGTCCGTATCTTCGCCGCTCTCCTCAGAATCTTCTTTGCTTTCGTTGCTGTTATCGTCATCGCTGTCCAGTATTATCGCATTAGTGTTTTTGCAGGGGATTTCAACTGTTCCTTATACGTCTTTTAGGATTAGCTTGCATTCTTGATAATCGATGTTGCCTTCGCTTTTCTTAACCAGTCGGTGCCAAAGACTAGGGCATATCCAGTAGCATCTATAACTTTTACATTTACTGATACCATTATTCTTCCCATCTTTATAGGTACTTGAGTTACGATTCCCAGGCTGGGACATTTTTCGCCGTAGATACCGATTATTCTCCTATCAGATAGCTTCTCAATCTTCCTTCCTAATGATTTCAAGAAGTTCTTTGACGCAATGCTGATTGACGAACCGCTGTCGAGTATTATCTCGACTTTCCATCCTGTAACCTGTGCCTTACATATTATCGTGTTCCCTTCCACGTTCGCGTGATTCACCGCTTTTGCAATCTTCATGCGTCTTGGCATTAGGGCCTTCCGGACTTCGTTTCATTAGGTGGCATTGCCATGAGTTGCTCTAAAGTGATGTTGGCTTTTGTTGATAATAAGTCAGAAACAACGGAGTATGGGGGCGTTCTGTGTTATATATGGTTGCGGGGCTGGAGGTACCTTCTTCTTCTTCTTTCATTTGGGCTCCTTAGGTACTTCTTTCCCTTTTCTCAAACATAGCCTCTTAGTGATGGGTTGGGTCATTTGCTTGTTCGTAGATCCTGAACCTCCTTCTGCTGCCGTTTCTCCTCTTCCGGTTTTAAACGAGGGGTTTGTTTCGTTCACACACTCACCCTCCAAAGGTGCGATTATTGGTTTAAATGTCGTGTCTCCTTCCAGTTAGTTGCGATGGGCTGCCCAACTTCTTCTTCTTAGGTTACGAACGTGCTGCTGTTCGTGCTGCTTTGGGTCACTTGTGGTGTAAGTTGATTCGCCGTGGCGTTGGTTTGGGTTCTGGGTGGTCCTTGGATGGGGAGAGTGTTAGGATTTTCTTGACATCCCAATCTTGTGGGCATACTCGTGACATGTGTTCCGTCTGGCCACAGGTGTAGTAGCGGAAAGAATTATTAGTGCTGCTGTTGCGACTTTCTGCATACTGCTCCCTATTTTCATTATTGTGATTCGGCCGTCTGTAATGTGTATTCGCTGTCCTGTTTTCCTTTTCCATGATTTTTTGTAGTACTTCGGCTATTGGAGCCAAAGCCTTTTGCACTATCTGTTCTATCACATCTTCCTTTTCATTATTCCTATTGCGTATAGGCGTAAATCCTCGCGTGCCTGCGTGCATAACAGTGTCAAGACTGGCCATGGTCTCGGGGTAGATTTACGCATTCTCCTTAAACTGCCTTACAATCTTGATCGCCATTTTCAGCATATAATTTTCTTGAGATAGGATGAGTGGCCGTGCTTGGTAAGCGACGTCTTTTTGTAGCCCTTTTAAGAAGTGCCAGATCTTTTCATCCTTACCTCACCTGTTCTCGCCATCAATTCTCCTAATCAATTTTTTTATGTCATTTGCATATCGTTCCACAGTTTCGTCCAGTTTTTGGACTTTCATCTGCAACTCGAACCTCCACTGGTTTATCAGAGCAGTGGTCTTAAAGGTGGTCATAAAAGAGGGCTCAAACGATATGTGACCTTGGTCGTTTCAGCGCGTGATGGGATTTCGTCCTTCTTGAGTTTCATTAAACAACTGTCCGGCTGCACCCTGCAAATATCTACTGATTACGTGAAGCTTATATTCATTGTCATATTGATTTATTTTTGCGGATCTGTTGAACTCCTCAAGCCATTCCATAGGGTCTTGGTTTCCTCCGCAGAATGACGACATTCTAGTGTCGTTTCTTATGCGGAAGGCATCCTGCAGTTCTCTTATCAGGACGTTAGTTTCGTTTTCTTCTGTGCCCCTAGTTATCCTCTTCGTTATCCTTTTGTTTGACAAGTTGGTGGTCGTTCGTAAGGTTTATTAGTCAGTGAGTTGTTTTTAAGGTTTTTATCCTTCGTCCTGTTACACAGATTTCTATCAGATTGTCTTTTGCTGTAAATTCATTGATTAATACAGTTTTTATTATGTTATAGGCTGTTTTCGATCACTATTTTTTGCCAAGGGCTGAGAGATCAAAAGTCTATTCTTTTTTTACTAGTAACATATTTTTACTACGATTCTTTTTCAATTGAAAATTGTTCTTTGGGTCTTTGAGAAAAAAAAAATTTTAAGGTATATGTTAAGGATTTTTGTAAATCTGTAAAACGGATTTACTTTAATCAAAAGAAAGAAAAATATATAAAAATAAAAAAAAAATATAGAAATGAAATAAAGATACTTTATGCCAACCTTACAGGAGGCACCAAAATTCTGTCGCGGTCTGCGCAGAACAATATGAAAAGTTACGCAAATCAGTCTCAATAACTCAAAATAATCGCATGACAATTCAATGTTTAACTAACACACTTCTCTTGTGCACAATTTCATGAAGCAGACAATCAGTCGATCTAAACCTACTTACTAACACTCTTAAACAATGCAATTTCGTGTAATATCTGAAGGTTCGATGAGCAAGTGGAGTAAAAGTATCTTTATTACTGCTTGCATACTACCAAAATTGATAGACCTTTTTAGAGTAGCTTTTCAGAGAAATAAAAGTAGTTTATTAAAAGTATTTATAAAGATTTGTTACAAAAGTATAACAATAGAGATATATTACTACTTTGACGTATTTTATTCCTATTGCTATGCAAAAGTTTATTTTATTACAAGATAATTTTAGAATTATTAGGTCACTATAGGATCATTTATTATTAGAATTAACTATTGCGAAGAAATTATTTATTATTTTTATTATTAATCAAAAATCAAAAAAAAATAATCTATTACAAAAATAAAAGAATATTTTAGAACTATTTCAATTATTATTAAGATTGTAAGAAGATTTATTATAATTTTGAATATAAAATTGAATAAAAAAATGTTTGCCCAAAACTAACTGCAGCTTTTTTTATAAATTTTCTATTGTTTACCTTCATCTTCCATCATCTATAAACACGTTCTTGTGTTAGGCGAAAAANAATAACTCAAAATAATCGCATGACAATTCAATGTTTAACTAACACACTTCTCTTGTGCACAATTTCATGAAGCAGACAATCAGTCGATCTAAACCTACTTACTAACACTCTTAAACAATGCAATTTCGTGTAATATCTGAAGGTTCGATGAGCAAGTGGAGTAAAAGTATCTTTATTACTGCTTGCATACTACCAAAATTGATAGACCTTTTTAGAGTAGCTTTTCAGAGAAATAAAAGTAGTTTATTAAAAGTATTTATAAAGATTTGTTACAAAAGTATAACAATAGAGATATATTACTACTTTGACGTATTTTATTCCTATTGCTATGCAAAAGTTTATTTTATTACAAGATAATTTTAGAATTATTAGGTCACTATAGGATCATTTATTATTAGAATTAACTATTGCGAAGAAATTATTTATTATTTTTATTATTAATCAAAAATCAAAAAAAAATAATCTATTACAAAAATAAAAGAATATTTTAGAACTATTTCAATTATTATTAAGATTGTAAGAAGATTTATTATAATTTTGAATATAAAATTGAATAAAAAAATGTTTGCCCAAAACTAACTGCAGCTTTTTTTATAAATTTTCTATTGTTTACCTTCATCTTCCATCATCTATAAACACGTTCTTGTGTTAGGCGAAAAATAAAATCTCATTCAAGATGAAGGATGATATACAAGGATATTTCATCCAAATAGTGACACATATCATTCTTTCTCATCTCCCGTAACATTGGTTACCTTCGTGTTGCCTCAATACATAAAATTACAATTTTTTTCATATGGTCCAATTTTTCTCAATTCACTAATTAAAATTATGTGATATTTACGAGATTATCATGTATCGTACTACATAAATGTGATAATTTGTGTGACATATAAAATATTTGTCAATGATCGCGTACTTCAGGTAACTTCTCTCTTGCAATCGCACGTTGTAAATTGACCATAAATTAATCTGGTATGGATCATATACTATAATAAAACATTATAAAATTTAGTTAAAATAGGTTTTTTAACATAAATTATGTTTCTTTTATATTAAATTTTTATATTACAAAAAGAATTTTTTATGGTAAGTAGTTTCTTTAAAAATATCGGGCATTATAGTATATTAATTAATAGTATTTAACGATTATTTTATAGGATAATTTCTCTACAAGAACTTGACAACATGATTATCCTAATAATTTATATATTAATGCTGAATATGTTTCTGGAAACTATACATGTTGCCCAAATCCCAAATAATTTGGGATTTGGGATGCCAAAATGCACAAATTACTAGTATTTGGGATTTGGGATTTCGGCAAAAAATACTAATTATAATTTGGGATTTGGGATTTGGGATTTCGGCATTTGGAATTTTGGCATTTGGATTTTGAATTTGGACGGCAGGTATACTGGAAACAGAATTTTTTATTCAAAATACAAAATAATAGCACTTGGATATTATCCTCAAAATGTCAAATATACAAAAAAAAGTAAAAACGATACTCAATACCAAATTCTAGATGAATATATTGTGAAAACAGAAGTTGCAGATCAAATATTGCANTGTAAATTGACCATAAATTAATCTGGTATGGATCATATACTATAATAAAACATTATAAAATTTAGTTAAAATAGGTTTTTTAACATAAATTATGTTTCTTTTATATTAAATTTTTATATTACAAAAAGAATTTTTTATGGTAAGTAGTTTCTTTAAAAATATCGGGCATTATAGTATATTAATTAATAGTATTTAACGATTATTTTATAGGATAATTTCTCTACAAGAACTTGACAACATGATTATCCTAATAATTTATATATTAATGCTGAATATGTTTCTGGAAACTATACATGTTGCCCAAATCCCAAATAATTTGGGATTTGGGATGCCAAAATGCACAAATTACTAGTATTTGGGATTTGGGATTTCGGCAAAAAATACTAATTATAATTTGGGATTTGGGATTTGGGATTTCGGCATTTGGAATTTTGGCATTTGGATTTTGAATTTGGACGGCAGGTATACTGGAAACAGAATTTTTTATTCAAAATACAAAATAATAGCACTTGGATATTATCCTCAAAATGTCAAATATACAAAAAAAAGTAAAAACGATACTCAATACCAAATTCTAGATGAATATATTGTGAAAACAGAAGTTGCAGATCAAATATTGCATTGTAAAACTAAATACATCTCAGCTATACATGTTCCCAAAATTGATTTTGAATTTTTGAGGTATTTCGACTTTTTGAAATTTATGCAGAATCTATTCTATATATGGAAGTAAAAAAAGTACCCAGTTATGTGTATTTTCAATTAAAGAATAAATCTGGGTAGTTAAAAAATTTCAGGTTTTAAGTAAAATAATTTCGTCTTCTATAAAAAACTATTTCAACTTTTTTCCCCAAAATTGCAATTTCGAGACCCTAAAATAATTTTCGTGCAAGTATAATCTCAGCCAACAAGGTTTTATTTACAATTAAATAGAAAGAAGATAAAGCTGAGTGGAAAGTTTCAAGTGAACAGTCATCAAGTGGAGTTATAAGTGCATTTTTTAAAGTAAGTAAATTTATTTATTAATAGTTATTAAAATTATTTATAAGTAGAATTATATTTAACTTAAATATTATTAATTTAGAAAATAAACCGGGAAGAATCAAAGTTATCTGAAATATTTGTATTTGGATTTGATATTGAAATTTTACATCAAAAATGAATTAAAAAATTACAAAAATTAGATACTGAAAGAATTGTTATTGATAAAAGAAAAAGACCACTTAATGAATTGTCAACATCTTAACAAAATAAATGACTTATATCATTTGGACAAAATGCTCATCAAACAATAAATCAACTTATTTTAAAACGAAGATTAACTTCAGAATCTGGAAAGTTAATTCGAATATGTAATATTGAACTGGAAGCTGAGAATAAAATTATTAATTTAAAATATAATTTACCAGTAGATATTACAAAACTAGATGTTTTAGTATATGCACATGATGAAGCATTATTACACTAGTCAAATGAACAAAAATCGGAATCCTATTGATGGCGCAAATATGTATAAATCAGACATCCTATTTGTAAAAATTCATAAATCGGAAATTCCCATTCATAAATCAGAAAAAATCAACTGCTTATATTTAATAAATCTTAGCAAATTTAACCATTAATCAGAATCCTATTTATGATAAAACCATCCTATTTTTTTTCATTTGACCAGTGTTAGGTAGAGATGGATATCGAAAACTTGCTACAGTAGAATCACATTTGACACATGAATATCAAATTGCACAAAGACGAAATGAGATTTCTAAATTAATAAATAATTAAATACCAATTGAAATTTTTAATATTGATCAAAAATCTATAATTGATGAAGATGAAGATTATAATAATTCTGGTGGAATATTAGTTGATGAACATGAAATTGGAAATGGTGCTTATCGATTAATTAAATCTCTTCTTCAAATACTTATTCCTATTTGGAAAAATTTAAATTCTCCTGTTTTGCAAATTGGTAATATAATTAAATTAAAATTAGGTGGTGATGGACGTAATGTTGAACGAAAACAAAATTATGTAATGATGACAATTTGTTTACTAAATGAAAAAGATAATGTATTGAAACCAGATCATCAATATTGATAATTAATTTATAAATTTTTTTTATTTTTTTTTATTTTTTTTTAAAATAATAATTAATTGAAAATTAGTATTTGTCTTTTCATAGGAAAAGAAAAATATGATACATTAGAAAAAGTTGTACATATTTTTAATGATCAACTTTCTAAATTACAAGAAAATGGAATTTATGATAATGATAATATCCATTGGAAAATTGAATTTTTTTTTTCAGCAGATTGAAAATTTATGTATATAATAATAGGATTAAATACACCAAATTCAAAATACTTTTGCCTATATTGTAATTGTGAATTAAATAATCGTTGGAATATGAATTTACAATGGATAATTAACAAAAATACAAAAGGTAATTATATTACATTAATATATAAAAATTAAAATTTTAAATATTAATAAATTTTAAATTTTTTTAGGTCAAAAAAAACCTGTATTATTTCCAGTTATCAAACAAGAAAATTATATTCCCGATGAATTACATTTGTTATTGCGTATTTCAAATGTATTAATGGAATGTTTTTTTAATGATTTATTTAAGAAAAAAGAATTTAAATAACAAATTAAAAATCAAATTGAACAAGTAATGAAAGATATTAAAATACATTTTGAATTTTTTAAATCAAAATCAAATGGTGGAAAGTGGAATTGGACTTCTTTAATGGGTTCTGATAAGAAAAAAATTTTACAAAATTTTCCTATTACTCAATTTATTTCTGGAAAACATGATGAAGATATTCAAAAACTTTGGCATGATTTTTATAAATTATATACTATTTTACAAAAACCATTTATTACTAATTCAGAAATTAATAATTTAAAAATTAAAGCAAAAGAATGGATTAATTTATTTTGCCATCCAAATCAAGGTCAAATGAATTCACCATTACAAGTAAAGGTGGTACCTATAATTGTAAATTAAAAGTTATGATATTACTGCCTGTATCGTAATTATTAAGGATTTCAATGAAAAAAAAATCTGTAATTCCGTAATTTGTAATTATCCGTAAGTCCGTAATTATTCCGTAAGTAAAAATAATACTCATAATTATTTAATTTTAAAATTTTATTATTAAATTTTTAAACATTTAAATTTAAATATCTATAGTTATTTTAATTTTAATGTACAGAATTTGAAACTTCTACATTATACGTGTTGCCCAAATCCCAAATAATTTGGGATTTGGGACGCCAAAATGCATAAATTACTAGTATTTGGGATTTGGGATTTCAGCAAAAAATACTAATTATAATTTGGGATTTGGGATTTGGGATTTGGGATTTTGGCATTTGGATTTTGAATTTGGGCGGCAGATATATTCTATATAAAATACAAATTATTCTTAACTTTAAATTTAATTATTAATACTTTCACTGGTCGAAAATTTATAAAACTTACACCTATCGGGTACCAGATAGGTGTAGTATCTGTGCCTAATATCGTACACATATCGGGTACCCGATAGGTGTGAGTAAACATTTTTCACACTTATCGGGTACCCGATATATGTAAAAAAACATTTTTTACACCTATCGGGTACCTGATATGTGTATGATATTAGGCACGGATACTACACCTATCTGGTATCTGATAGGTGTAAGTTTTATAAATTTTCGACTAGTGTTTTAATGTTTAATTATTAAAATTAAAAGTTTTATATGTAAAAACTATTAATAATTATTTTTAAAATTAATTTTTAATTAGTAAACTTTATTTTAAAATATTTCGGTCAAAAATTATCCGATTTGAATGAAAAAAGTATCATTTTGAAGCCAGAAACATGGAGATTCCAAATATATACTTTATTGTTACACAAAAGTCCGTAATTACATCAGTAATTTTTATATAACATTATATAACGTTCTATGGACGGAACGTTCATATTGCATTCTAGAACGACACCTACGTACTAGAACGTAACGTTCTAGTATGCTATAAATATGTACTGTTTATACTACGTTTAATGAACAGTGTATATATAACGTTATATATCACTGTTTTAGAACGTATAATGAACGTTTCATATTAATAACATTGTATATCAGTATTTATTATCGTTAGTCAGTACGGTACGAAATGTTCGTTTTTACGCGATATATAATGATATTTAAAGCATCGTTTAATAACATAGACAAGCAGAACGTATTTATTGTGATCTAGAATGTCGGATTAATTGCTTTAATATTTTTTTATTAAATTTATCGTTAAATAACGTTTTTTAATTTAATTTATTCGTTTTTTTCAAAAATTACACTTTTTTTGAATATAAAATTTAATTTCAATCTTTATTATTTTCTTTTATTAACTATTATTTTACTTTTATTATAATTATTACATGAAATATATAAAAAAATATTATTTCGTTATGAATTTTTTAAAATATTAAAGTAATAAACATCATTTTTCATTCCATATTGCTTTCATCTATATTGTATTCGTCTAAATTTATATCGTTTTCTTCATTAGAGTCAATATAAATTACGCCATTATCTTCGTTGTCTTCATTTATATTGTCATTGTTATCCTTTTCAAATTCTGAAGTGGATCCTGAGGATGATTCTGATTCTGATGATGAAATATAGATATTTCCATTTTCAATTTTATCCTAAATTATAACGATATTTAACGTTTTTTTTTTGTTTTTCTGGTGTCTTCAATAAATTAATATAAAACTTACTATATATTTTCTGATTTTTGATTTCATGATTACGTCTTTTATTTGTATACCTCCATTATCGGGATCAAGAGTTATTTCAATTATTCCTACGGCAAACGCAAGGAGGTATTTTGTTTTCTTAGTGGGATTTGTAAAAGCTTTTTGTAATATTCTATTACACCATGTTAGTTTTTCATCGTCATCGTCTTCATTTATCTTTTTATTTAATTTTTTGAATGCTTTTCTAACTTCTTCTTTTTTTTTCCAATCCATTATTTTTTTTTCCGTCACGCTGGTATTAATACTTGGTAATGAATCTTCGCCAAAGGTAGAAAATATTGACGATTTAATTTTGGCAACCATATTGCCCCTCTTTGATCGAAGTTTCAATAGCAACTATATTATAAAACATTATTTAACGTCATTTTTTATTAAATATCATTTAATATAAAGTAAATTATTAATTAAATTATATACCTTACTATGAATACTTTTTTCAAAATACGAATTCCATCTTTTTTCCGAATATTTTGCAAGAAATCCGGGATTGGTCGAATTTATGTAGTTCTTTGTTTCTTTTTTTTAATTTTTCTGAGTCCGGGTACATATCTGTTTCTATAAATAGTTCCGATACAATATTGGCTATCTCCTGTAAAAAATATTTATAATTAATTTTTATTTATATATATAGAAAATAAAGTATAACAAAATTCTTACATTTAAATATAATTCTTCTGATTTCTTTTGTTCTTTCAAATTATTTAAATCATTTCCATTTTTTTTTATTTCGGTAATGTCTTTTTTTATTTCAGTTATGTCTTTTTTTATTTCTAGTAGTGTATTCATTATTTTTTGATTCGTTTTTTCATCTAAATTGTAGAAATTCAACATTAATTATCTTATAATATATTTAATTATTTTCAAAACCGATATATAACATTTATTACCCCCAAATTTATTAGTTTGCTTTTTTTTGTTAGCTTCATCCAATGAAGATGATGATTGGGATTTTCTTTTGAAAATTGGAAAAGATGCGGATTGAGTTGATGCAGTAGAAGTTGATGCAGTAGAAGTTGATTCAGTAGGAGTTGATTCAGTAGGAGTTGATACGGTAGTAGTCGATGCAGTAGTTATACCTGCCGCCCAAATTCAAAATCCAAATGCCAAAATTCCAAATGCCAAAATCCCAAATCCCAAATTATAATTAGTATTTTTTGCCAAAATTCCAAATCCCAAATCCCAAATACTAATAATTTGTGCATTTTGACGTCTCAAATCCCAAATTATTTGGGATTTGGGTAACACGTATAGCAGTAGTAGTTGATGCAGTAGTAGTTGATACAGTAGTAGTTGATGCAGTAGGAGTTGATGCAGTTGGAGTCAATGCAGTTGGAGTTAACGTGGTAAGAGTTGAAGTGGAAGATTTTGATTTTGTTGGGATTGATTTTGATGTTGATTTTGATGTTAATTTTAAAGTTGATCTTGTTGTTGCTATTGATCTTGATGCCGAAGTAGGAGTTGAAACTGACGTTGATGATGTTGCTGTTGCTTCTTTATTGTTATTGTTGATTTTGGATTTTCTTGTATTACGTGGCTTATGAATAAAATATATTTTTATTTATTACATTTTGAATATATAACGAAACATTTCGTTATATATATATATATATTATTATATTCTCTTCTTTAAATTATATTTTGACATTATTTTATCTCAAATAATATATTATTTTACTCTTTATATAAATTTATCCCTGCTTCTTTAACAAATAAATTAAATATTTATATTTACCATTATTTTTTCTCTTTCTAAAATATCTGCATATATGTGTGATATATTCTTTGGTGTAGTTAGTTGAAATTGAAAAAAAAAAATT
The DNA here is from genome assembly GCA_003547095.1 of Diversispora epigaea. Classification (NCBI taxonomy): domain Eukaryota; kingdom Fungi; phylum Glomeromycota; class Glomeromycetes; order Diversisporales; family Diversisporaceae; genus Diversispora; species Diversispora epigaea. The sequence goes on along the minus strand of PQFF01000064.1, from coordinate 44,400 downwards.
TTGAAAATTAAAAAAAAAGTATTTTTGAAATTGGACTTTTAGCATAGCAAAAAAAAATTGAGAATATTACGTTATATAACGTTTTTTTTCGATGAAAAATTTAATACATTTTTTTATTATATTTAATATACATAATATAAATAAAGGATTTTTGTAATTACTTGACATCATATTGTAAAATTATGAAGTGAAATAAAAAAAAAGTAATTATTAAATGAGTGTATAAGATAAAAAATTTCGAAACTTAGTTCGAAATTTTTCACTTAAAGTTATCCCTTCATTTTTTTGTGATAAGTAAACAACCTTTATAAGGTAGGGGTTTAAATAGTATTTTATCATTTGATTAATCGATAATGCAGATCATTCCTGATCATGCATATATAGATCTGCATAATAGTATAAACAATGGTTTATATGTAATACGGAATATTTTATTTTTAATCTGATTTTCTCACCGATTTGATAATCTATTCCCAACAAATTCCTTCTATAAAACGTACATATGGGATTTCTTCCTTTAATGTAGTGAGGAGTATCATGTTATAAATTAAATTCCTTCTATATAACTTATTTCACGACATTTTCTTTTTTTGTTTGAGGTGTTATGTTATTTTCAAATAAATATGTTACGAATATTTTATGATTTATGAACTTCCTTTTGAGAATTCTCATTATCTTTAATTAAATAAATGTTTAATATATTAGAAAAAAAATGATAATCATTTAACATATAACGTTGTATTACGTTTTAAATTAATAATAAACGAGTAATTTTCAAGTAATATTAAATTTCATTAAATAATGATTATAATTTATAACATTAAAGTATTTAAATGAACCAAATTCAATTCATTTTATTAATCATTCCTTCCAATTATTCATTTAATGATAACAATGGCTTTTGAATGTCCGTTTTGTAATTGTGTTCTTTCAAGCTGTTCTGCTTACAGTCAGCATGTAAAAAGATGTTCTGAAAATTATGATTCTAGTAGTTCTGAAGAAATTCAAAATGAATTTGATATAATTACGCCTGAGCAAGATGTAATCAATATTAATGAAATATCATAAAATTTGTTATATAATATTATTAATTTTTTAATAATTCATTATTTATATAGGATAATAGCGAAGATAATTGAAATAATGAAATAATTTATATATCGGATGATGAACCTATGTTTAGTTCAAGAAGCAACGAAACCAGTGACATTATGCAAGGTGTATGAAAATTTCTTATTATAATCTTTCGATTATTATCAAATATATGTAACCAATATAAATTATAAAGTTGAAATAGATGAACTTCCGCAAAGTATGAATAGCCTAACATTCGAAGAATTCACATCCATACGATATGAAGAGCCTGCATCCAGAGAACCCGAATTTGAAACTGATGAATCCAAATCCAAATTTGATGAAACCAAAACCGAAACCGATTCTGAATCCAAATCTGATAAAACTGAATTTGAATCAGATAAAACTGATAATGAATCCGACGAATCTGAAGAATCCGAATCAGCGGAAGAAGAAACTGAAACCATACCAAAATTTTCAAACAATACCTATTCTGATTTAATGACATTAATTATCCAACATAACCTAAATAATAAAGCCGGAAACGCAATAATACGTTTTTTTAATAAACATTCAAACCTACCGATATCACTTCTTCCCAAAAACATAGAACAAGGAAGAAAACTAATGGATAGGATGAAATTAATTAACTTATTAAACAAAGAAAAAGTAATTTTAAAATATAATAACAAAGATTATATCATATATTATCGGCCTATAATAAATTGTATTAAAAACATTTTATCAATAAAAGATATACATAAATATATAACATTTAATTTTAAAAATGATCAGGTAATTATTTTTAACAATATAATATAATAAATTATTATTTTCTAACGTTATATACCGTTTTATAGACAAATAATAATAGAAATTACAATGAGCAATACACNGTTCAAGAAGCAACGAAACCAGTGACATTATGCAAGGTGTATGAAAATTTCTTATTATAATCTTTCGATTATTATCAAATATATGTAACCAATATAAATTATAAAGTTGAAATAGATGAACTTCCGCAAAGTATGAATAGCCTAACATTCGAAGAATTCACATCCATACGATATGAAGAGCCTGCATCCAGAGAACCCGAATTTGAAACTGATGAATCCAAATCCAAATTTGATGAAACCAAAACCGAAACCGATTCTGAATCCAAATCTGATAAAACTGAATTTGAATCAGATAAAACTGATAATGAATCCGACGAATCTGAAGAATCCGAATCAGCGGAAGAAGAAACTGAAACCATACCAAAATTTTCAAACAATACCTATTCTGATTTAATGACATTAATTATCCAACATAACCTAAATAATAAAGCCGGAAACGCAATAATACGTTTTTTTAATAAACATTCAAACCTACCGATATCACTTCTTCCCAAAAACATAGAACAAGGAAGAAAACTAATGGATAGGATGAAATTAATTAACTTATTAAACAAAGAAAAAGTAATTTTAAAATATAATAACAAAGATTATATCATATATTATCGGCCTATAATAAATTGTATTAAAAACATTTTATCAATAAAAGATATACATAAATATATAACATTTAATTTTAAAAATGATCAGGTAATTATTTTTAACAATATAATATAATAAATTATTATTTTTTAATGTTATATACCATTTTATAGACAAATAATAATAGAAATTACAATGAGCAATACACCTCCAATTGGTGGGCACGAACTGAAAAAACTTTACCAACTGGTTCATATCTATTATCAATCATATTATATTCTGACGCTTCAACAACTGACTCTCTTGGAAAAAATACCTTGCATCCAATTTTTGTAACTCCAGGCAATATCATAACATGGCGTAGAAATAAACCGGATGTAAAACAATTATTAGCATATCTTCCTATTATAAAAGCAAAAGATGATACTCAAAAAATATCCGAAGAACATAAAAATATAGTCCGTAGAACTTTTCATAAATCTCTCAAATTTTTGTTGTCTTCGTTATATGACGATAATGGTATAGAATTAGAATTAAATAATAGTATATTTTGGTGTTTCCCTAGAATTTCTATGATAATTTCTGACTGGCCCGAAGCATGCACATTTGCATTAACATATAAATCAACGAAATCAAATTACCCCTGTCATTTTTGCCTCGTTTCCAAGGAAGATTTATCAAATATAAACTTAAATAGCAATCAAATAGAACCAAGATCTCACAATAATATGAAATTATATTATAAAAATAATACGGGAAAAAACGNTCGCGTTAAATTAATTCCCCGCTATAAAGATCTAAAATCGTTTCCCAACGGTTTTTTACATCTTACCTTACTTACCGCTTCGGAATATTGGAGCCTTATGAAAATAATGATTTTTATTGTAGACGAACTCTACGAAGATTCCGGAAGTCCGAATTTTATTAAAAATAACAAAATTACTAAAGTATATTTAAAATGGAACAAAATGTATTTATTATCAAGAAAAGAAAATTATGAAGAATCTGATGTAACTCTTCTGCAGGTAACAATATATATCTTTATATAATATTTTAATTCGTTGTATAACGATTTTTATTAAAATTTTTTCTAAATAATTTCAGGAATCAATAAATGAATGGGCAAAACTTTTTATTGAACTATTTAAATATCAGTAAATTTTTTTAAACGTAAGCCTTCGAAGTCCTTCACTCCGATAACCTTCGAATACCTCCAACATAAACGTAATATTTACAAAGGTTATTGGTATCGAAAACCTTCATTTTTATTAATAAAACGTAATACTCCGGAGGTTATTGATATCAATAACCTTCAATAACCTTCACTTTATCATAATAAACGTTGTTGACCGTAATTTACCTTCCAAACAAATGACAGAAACAGACAACTATTAGCAGGGATTAATTTGTATAAGACATACAGCACTATACTTAATTTACTAAAGTTGAAGGATTTATACTATTATTAAAGTATAATTGGGAAGGAATTAAAGTATTGCGGAATTAAGGCGAAAGAGGCAGGGGTGAGGTTTTATAAGGGTAAACACTAAGTTTAACAATAATTCACTAAGAATTCAAGCCTAGAACACTAAGCAAGGCTAAATTTATACCAGATAACGAGATCATACAGCAAGTTATCTATTATCGAAACAAATACCGAGATCACTAAGCAGGGTATTTAAAAGAAATTCACTAAGAAACTATAAACTAATTATTAAAATCACAAAGCAGAATAATAGTTTATAACAAGAATAATACTAAGATCACACAGCAAAGTATTAATAAAAGGTGTTTTCACAGAGAATTAAATAATAATTTAATAAGAAATGTATTATTTAATGATAAATCACAGAGTATTTTTATTATGAGTTATTCAAGTTTTCAGAATTGATTGATTAATTGACTAACTGAGAATTGAGAGAAGAGAAATTCAATCCTTTATATACATAATAGATTACGCTATTAATTACGCTGTACTCTACACTATTCACTACGCTGTAGACTACGCTATTGCATACACTGTGCTCTACGCTAATGTGTACGCTATTAATTACACTATCTATTACGCTTTCGATTACGCTGTACTATACGCTATTGATCTACAGTTGTAATACATATTTTGTTGCACTAATTTCTAAGTGATTTACATTAATATTTATAAATATAGAAATAATATAATAATAGTTAATAAATAAATAAATAATAATAAGTAATAAACAATAAACATCGATTAAATAATGAAATATAATAATATAATAAACTACTACAGCTAACAATTCTCCCCAACTTAATTATAAAGCTCCACTTATAATTATTAAAAAGTAAGATCGTCTATAGTATGATAATATTCGACCAATTCTTTATAGTCCTTCGATTTCATATCCAAAAGTATACGATAAGATATATGTGAGGTTCTATAAATCTGCTCCACATCTGACTTAAAAAGATTATAAACCCTAATAATTCCTTTATAAAAATGATATTCTCGTTGGATGTTCTTTGTTTCAACAAATTTCAACCATTTATCTCTTGNATTGAGAGAAGAGAAATTCAATCCTTTATATACATAATAGATTACGCTATTAATTACGCTGTACTCTACACTATTCACTACGCTGTAGACTACGCTATTGCATACACTGTGCTCTACGCTAATGTGTACGCTATTAATTACACTATCTATTACGCTTTCGATTACGCTGTACTATACGCTATTGATCTACAGTTGTAATACATATTTTGTTGCACTAATTTCTAAGTGATTTACATTAATATTTATAAATATAGAAATAATATAATAATAGTTAATAAATAAATAAATAATAATAAGTAATAAACAATAAACATCGATTAAATAATGAAATATAATAATATAATAAACTACTACAGCTAACAATTCTCCCCAACTTAATTATAAAGCTCCACTTATAATTATTAAAAAGTAAGATCGTCTATAGTATGATAATATTCGACCAATTCTTTATAGTCCTTCGATTTCATATCCAAAAGTATACGATAAGATATATGTGAGGTTCTATAAATCTGCTCCACATCTGACTTAAAAAGATTATAAACCCTAATAATTCCTTTATAAAAATGATATTCTCGTTGGATGTTCTTTGTTTCAACAAATTTCAACCATTTATCTCTTGGAGTGACAGAGAGATGAATTAATTCTTCTACATAAAATACATATACCATTGTCATAATTCTATGACGTTGTTTTGCTTTTTCTTTGAATTTGGTATAAACATTATTCATGGAGGTTTCCCAAGTATCAATAAGATTATAAGGACAGGGTATTTGCTGAACTGTATAGCTTCCAATAGTTAATAAATCTTGTTTGTATCTATCTAAATTATACTTGTACGCAAAATCATTTTGGGGCCCCGAAATTGATATTTTGGGGAAAAAAGTTGAAATAGTTTTTCATAGAAGACGAAATTATTTTACTTAAAACCCGAAATTTTTTGACCACCCAAATTTATTCTTTGATTGAAGATACATATAACTCGGTACTTTTTTTGCTTCCATATATAGAATAGATTCTGCATAAATCTCAAAAAGTCGAAATACCTCAAAAATCCAAAATCAATTTTGGGAACATGTATAATCTAAATTATTTCTTTCCATGGGAATTTTTAGATTATTTATAGGGAATTTTTCTCAGAATAGGAATTATTTTTATATTAAATAAAGTTACGCTAGTAATTTTTGTCTAACTTTAACAGGGTTTATGTAATAATAATTTGTGGTATCCAACTGGTTTTTTCATAATACTTTTTAAGTAGTGATCCGTTTAATGGTGCTCGTAACACTTTCCCATCTATTGTTCTTAATTTATAAACTCCTGGATATAAAAGGTCATGAATATAGTATGGTCCTTTCCATTTTGGGTCTAATTTTCCAGTGTGACTAGTTTGTTTGGCAGCTTTGTATAACAAAACTTTATCCCCTATTTCATAAACAATAGGTGTGACAACTTGTCGATCATGATATTCTTTTTGTTTTAATTGTTGTTTTTTAATTCTATTTTGAGTTTGTCCTCTAACAACAGGTAATTCATCAACTAATGTGAAGAGTCGAGTTAATAAATTAGTTTCAATAACTTCTAATCCTCTTTTGAATGGGTAATTTGCAGTTCGGTCATAAACCAAATAAAAAGGTTCAATTTTTGTTGTCGCTTGTCGTGCAGTTCTATATGCAAATAATACAGAGGGTATGTTTTTATCCCATTCATTATTATTTACTGTTGTCTTAGCTAATGATTCACAAAGAGTGCGATTAAAGCACTCAACCAATCCATTGGTTGCAGGGTGATAGTGTGTAGAATATATGTGTTTGATATTGTACTTTTCTAATAATTCATCAATATGTTGGTTTTTAAAATGACTTCCTCTATCGGATAATAAAATATGAGGGCATCCATGTCTGCAAATAATATCCTCATATATAAAATCAGCTACTTGTTGCGCAGTTGCTTGTGGAATGGCTTTGGCTTCAGGCCATTTTGTTAAATAATCAACAGCAACTACTATGTACTTATTTTTACTTTTCGTTAATGGTAGAGATCCAACAATATCTATCCCTATTTTTGAGAAGGGTTCACTCACAGGTATTGGTTGTAGAGGTTCAATGTTTCGCTTTCGTCCTCGTCGTTGACAACTGTCACATGATCTAATATAATCTTTGATATCATCGTACATTTGTGGCAAAAAGTATAAGTTGCAAACTTTATTAAAAACTATATCTACTCCTAAATGAGCTCCTAAAAGGTGGTTATGTAACATGAATAATACTGGTTCTATTTCATGTTTTTGTAACACTTGGAGTAATTGTCCTCGAGTTCTTTTTCTTCTATCAATTTTAAATAATAAATTATCTTGTAATTTGAAAAACTTGCTTTTTGATTTAATACGATTTGCTATTTTATGATCTTGTGGTAAAATTTGATTAGTTAAATACTGTTTGAGTTGTTGATATTCAGTTAAATCCATTTTTATATAATTGTTTTGTCAGGACACCGACAACCTGAACTGAATTAAATTTTATAGTCAGATTTACTATAACTATATTATAATTGTATATTTGTGTATAATTAATTAAATACTATTTTAATTGAATTGGGAAAGGCGAGAAAGTGTATCAGCATTGTTGTGTTTGCGTCTGGCTCTATGAAGAATGGTATAATTATAAGGTTCTAGTCTTAGAATCCATCTTGCTCTTCGTCCTTTAAGCTCAGAAGTTTGTAACCACTTTAATGCAGCATGATCAGTTACAATAACGAAATGGTCAGTTCCAAAATAATGTCAGAAATATTCCACAGCCCATACTACTGCTAAACATTCTAAATCAGTAGCGGAATAGTTTTGTTCAGCTTTATTCAGGCTCCTACTTGCGTAAGCAATTGCATGTTCATGTTTGTTTTCTTCATCCTTTTGAGCTAGTACAGCTCCCAGCCCAGAGGTTGATGCATCAGTATGTAATATAAATGGTTTGTCAAAGTTTGGGTATTGTAGAATTGGCGCAGAAATTAGATATTTCTTTAACTCGATTGCTATATTCAAGGGCAAATTTACTAGTTAAGCTATGTAAAGATTCAATGCTATTCATAAAAGTTAAATATTAACTGATTACTAAGAATTAAATATTATCTTAATTCACTATTTCAAAGATATTACAGTGACCAGATCTCACAGTCACCACCAAATTGTTGACCGTGATTTACCTTCCAAACAAATGACGGAAACAGACAACTATTAACAGGGATTAATTTATATAAGACACACAGCACTATACTTAATTTACTAAAGTTGAAGGATTTATACTATTATTAAAGTATAATTGGGAAGGAATTAAAGTATTGCAGAATTAAGGCGAAAGAGGCAGGGGTAAGGTTTTATAAGGGTAAACACTAAGTTTAACAATAATTCACTAAGAATTCAAGCCTAGAACACTAAGCAAGGCTAAATTTATACCAGATAATGAGATCACACAGCAAGTTATCTATTATCGAAACAAATACCGAGATCACTAAGCAGGGTATTTAAAAGAAATTCACTAAGAAACTATAAACTAATTATTAAGATCACAAAGCAGAATAATAGTTTATAACAAGAATAATACTAAGATCACACAGCAAAGTATTAATAAAAGGTGTTTTCACAGAGAATTAAATAATAATTTAATAAGAAATGTATTATTTAATGATAAACCACAGAGTATTTTTATTATGAGTTATTCAAGTTTTCAGAATTGATTGATTAATTGACTAACTGAGNTACCTTCCAAACAAATGACGGAAACAGACAACTATTAACAGGGATTAATTTATATAAGACACACAGCACTATACTTAATTTACTAAAGTTGAAGGATTTATACTATTATTAAAGTATAATTGGGAAGGAATTAAAGTATTGCAGAATTAAGGCGAAAGAGGCAGGGGTAAGGTTTTATAAGGGTAAACACTAAGTTTAACAATAATTCACTAAGAATTCAAGCCTAGAACACTAAGCAAGGCTAAATTTATACCAGATAATGAGATCACACAGCAAGTTATCTATTATCGAAACAAATACCGAGATCACTAAGCAGGGTATTTAAAAGAAATTCACTAAGAAACTATAAACTAATTATTAAGATCACAAAGCAGAATAATAGTTTATAACAAGAATAATACTAAGATCACACAGCAAAGTATTAATAAAAGGTGTTTTCACAGAGAATTAAATAATAATTTAATAAGAAATGTATTATTTAATGATAAACCACAGAGTATTTTTATTATGAGTTATTCAAGTTTTCAGAATTGATTGATTAATTGACTAACTGAGGATTGAGAGAAGAGAAATTCAATCCTTTATATACATAATAGATTACGCTATTAATTACGCTGTACTCTACACTATTCACTACACTGTAGACTACGCTATTGCATACACTGTGCTCTACGCTAATGTGTACGCTATTAATTACGCTATCTATTATGCTTTCGATTACGCTGTACTATACGCTATTGATATACAGTCGTAATACATATTTTGTTGCACTAATTTCTAAGTGATTTACATTAATATTTATAAATAAAGCTCCTCATGAATCGAGCTGAGCCGAGCTTCATAAAGCTCGAGCTGAGCCAAGCGCAAAAGTTTAGGCTTGGCTCGAGCCTAAATTTATAAGTTAGGCTCGAGCCGAGCCGAGCCTATATAAGTAAGGCTTGGCTTGGTTCACAGGCTCACGAGCCTTATAGTAGGCTCGCGAGCCTAATAGCAGGCTCGTGAGCCTCATAGCAGGCTCGCGGACCTCATAACAGGCTCACGAGCCTCATAGCAGGCTCGCGAGCCTCATAACAGGCTCACGAGCCTCATAGCAGGCTCGTGAGCCTCATAACAGGCTCACGAGCCTCATAGCAGGCTCGCGAGTCTCATAGTAGGCTCGCGAGCCTCATAACAGGCTCGCGAGCCTTATAATAGGCTCGCGAACCTCATAATAAGCTTGCAAGTTTTATGAAAGCTCATGAACTTAATAGTTTACAAGTTTTTTTTAATAATACGATTTTATTCATGAATATCTGCTAAAATCGTACGAAAATTTAACTCTAGATGTATCTTTATGTGTAGAACACTTTTACTTAGAGACCTAACTAAGGTTTAGAAGATGGTTTTCAAGATCTAACGAATTGAAGTTTTTTTAATAATACGATTATATTCATGAATATTTGCTAAAATAGTACGAAACTTTAATCCTGGCTGTATCTTTATGTGCGGAACACTTTTATTTAAAGGCCCAACTATAGTTTAAAAGGTGGTTTTCAAAATCGAATGAGTTTAATAATTTTTAAATTTAAATTAATTTATTTATCATCTTTTAATTTGGATAAAAATATTTGAAATTTGCACAAATAAACTAAAATTTTAACTTTAAGGATAATTAGTATTATTTTGCATTATAATAAAAATAAATCTTTTATGTATAATTAATATCAAATTATTTATAAATCTTTATTTATAAAAATACTAAAGTATAAATAAAAAAATAAC
>PQFF01000064.1:21482-33575 GCA_003547095.1 Diversispora epigaea | reverse complement strand
TTTTTCTAGTTGCAACTTCTTCTCCTAAATATATTTTTAGTTCATCATTTGATTCTATTTTTTGTTTTTTGAAAACATGATCCAAAAGATCATCTGGTTCGTCAGACTCTTCTACAACTGGATCATTGTTTTTATAATAATTGGTCCAAATTTCAGTTATTGTTCTTTTTGCAGCATTAATAAAATGTAGCTCCCAATCTTTGTCATTATAATATTTTAATTTAAGTCTAGGATCTAATACTTTAATATAATAATAAAAATATTAACATAGTAAAAGATATTAATAAAATAATAAATAAAATATTGATATATTAATATATAAAACTAAACTTACTAGTTGCAATAATATACACATCACCATCAGTTGTGGGGTAATATGATTTGATTTTTTTTTCTGCTAATTTACATACTTTTTTTATTGTTTCATTTTTATTGCTTTCTAATTCATCTTCTATTTTATCTAATAAATAGTTATATACAGGTACAGAGAAAGATAATGTGGAGTATTTTTGTCCAGTTATATAGTCACTTGCTTTTTTAAAAGGCTATTTAAAAAAATAAATTAATATTATTATCTAAATTTTTAATAAACTACATAAATCACAAATTATATAAATTATATAAATTACATACCATCAATATTTTAGATATATCTTGAATATAATCCCATTCATCTTCAGAAAGCATATACTTCCTGAGTTCTCTGTCAGAGGAAGATACATTGTGAAGTGCCTATATAATTTAAAAAATGAATTATTATATTTGTTAATCATTAATTTATTGAAACGATTTTCGCGTAACGATCATCATGTGACACGTGATTCGCGAAACCCGAGATCAAAATTATTACAATTAAAGATTTAAAATACAAACTTGTTTGAGCTCGAGGGCCCTTTCAATCATTAATTCTGTGGAGTTCCACCTGGTTTTGATGTCTGGAATTAGTTGTAACAGGGGAAGATTTGCTGCTGTACATTGCTGGTGAAATTTCTCTCTTCTTAAGGGAGAAGATCTTATTTTTATGACAAGTTTTCTTAACTAAAATTTAATAAAACATAAAAATTAATTATAAAATAATGTTGAATATAACAAAATTTTGCAACAATTATTTTAAATTACCTTGTAAATGGCATTTTGCAGTTTTTCACCACTTTCTTCATCTTCATCAATAATATTTTCATCAATATCCAGCCCAGATGCATTTAATCCTTCCAATGCACTTTTAGCTGCAAGATTAATGATGTGGGCCAAACATCTTACATGTTGGTTACTAGGATTAAAAGTGATATTAAGGTTATTTAAATGATAAAAAATGTTATATAACATAGAGTCCATATTTGTAGCATTGTCATAGGTTATTGCTAAAATCTATAATTAAATAATAAAGAATTATTTTTATATAAATAAATAAAGAAAAAAATAAAATAAAAAATAAAAATAAATAATAAAAAAATACTTTTGTTTTTATGTTAAAATCATTTAAAATTTCTATAGATTTTTTGATCAGATTTTCACCAGAATGAGATCCTGGCAATAGGGAAAAGTCAAGTGTGGAACTGCATAGTATCTATTCATTGCTAATCCAATGTACAGTTATTCCAAGAAAAGGAAGAGTATTTTTTGATGTCCAAGCATCAATGGTAAATGACAATTTACTAGGAAGTTCCTATTTTTTTTATAGAATTAAATATAAATATTAAAAAATGTATTACATAAATTAAAATTTATTAAAATTACTTACTTGTAATTGTTTTTTGACATTTTTTTTTGTTTGATTAAAATTTTGAGTCAAGTCTCTTCGTACTGTATCAGCAGAAGTGATTTTTACACTTGGAAGTAATGATTTTAATAATTTTATAAATTCACATTCCTCCACTACAGTAAATGGATGGTCATTTATCACAATCCATTCAATTAAATTTTTTCTAAAACTTTTTTGAGTAAACTATAAAAAAGCATTATTTAAATTATTAAATTTTGTTTAACAATTAAAAAAATATAAATAAAAATAAACATACAGTTTCTTTTGNGTTAATATTATTTCTACTATTTCATTGCATTATTTTTAAATAGTAATATAGCAAATCCATACCTGCAATGATTACAATGCCACCTATTATCAATCTTAAGAGTAAAATATTTATAATATTTAGAAGTTGTTTTTTTTGGTGCAGAAGATGCAGTTGCACTTTCTTGGATATTAGTTGCACTTTCTTGGATATTAGAGATTTCAACATCAAGAATAGGGGTTTCATGAATAGGGATTTCAAGATCAGAGTTATTTTCATTAGATAAGGTAGACATTTTCTATTCTTATTTCTTATTTTTTAGATCAGAAAATTAAGTTATATTTAGTTATATTTATAGAACTTAAACTCCTATGTATTCCCAACTATACATGTTCCCAAAATTGATTTTGGATTTTTGAGGTATTTCGACTTTTTGAGATTTATGCAGAATTTATTCTATATATGGAAGTAAAAAAAGTACCCAGTTATATGTATTTTCAATCAAAGAATAAATCTGTGTAGTCAAAAAATTTCGGGTTTTAAGTAAAATAATTTCGTCTTCTATGAAAAACTATTTCAACTTTTTTCTCCGAAATTGCAATTTCAGGGCCCCAAAATAATTTTGTGTGCAAGTATATTCCCAACGATACCCCCAGCTTGAGATATAATACTTTGACATACTGCACCAATATTTTGACTTTTAATTCCAGTTGCATCTAATAATAAGTAAGTTTTTTTTTTTAATTCCGGGAGCTTAAAAATAAAAGTCCCCGGGATTTTTTTTTAGCTTAGTGGCTTTATTTAAAGCCACGAATTTTATCCGTTGCACAACGGATAGAATTTTTTTATTATTCTATCCGTTGCGTAATGGATAGAATTTTTATTATTATTCTATCCGTTGCACAATGGATAGAATTTTTTATATTATTCTATCCATTGCACAACGGATAGAATTTTTTTTATTATTCTATCCATTGCGCAATGGATAGAATTATTATTATTATTATTCTATCCGTTGCGCAATGGATAGAATTTTTATTATTATTCTATCCGTTGCGCAATGGATAGAATTTTTTTTATTATTATTCTATCCGTTGCGCAACGGATAGAATTTTTTTTATTATTCTATCCATTGCGCAATGGATAGAATTTTTTTTATTATTCTATCCGTTACGCAACAGATAGAATTATTATTATTATTATTCTATCCGTTGCGTAATGGATAGAATTTTTATTATTATTCTATCCGTTGCGCAATGGATAGAATTTTTTTTATTATTCTATCTGTTGCGCAACGGTGTTACCGTAGTAATATTGTAGTAGACATATTTATTATTATTAACTTGGGTTTTGTCTTTTGTCGCACCTGCGATATGTCGCATGGGGTTGCGTGACTGAATTTTATTGGTTGAAATTTTGTATTCCTGATTTTGTGATTTTGTGATTTTGTGATTATTGTGACATAAATTTATTTATTTTTATTCAATAAATTTTTTCGTGATATTAGTATAAGATTTTTTACTTCGAATATATTGAAGAAATGAACACGATTTTATTTTTTTTCTGATAACTAAATATATGATCCAATTATCAATGTGAGGGAATTAACATGATTTAAGGTAAACTTGTAGTCAATTTAATTATGATCATGGCAATCTTCCCAAGGTGTTTTATTTTTAATTAAAAATTTTATTAACAACTTTCAGAATCTTCTTTGAATGAATTTCTTTATCTTCTGATAAACGAAAGTAAAAAGGTTTATAATAATGAAATGACAGTTTTTAATTGTTGTGAATGTGGTCCAATTATCGGTGTGAGGAATTAACCTGAATTAAGGTAAACTTGTAATCGATTTAATTATAATCATGGCAATATTCTCAAGATGTTTTATTTTTTAATTAGAAATTTTATTAACAACTTTCAGAACTTTCTTTGAATGAATTTTTTTATCTTCTGATGAACGAAAGCAAAAAGGTTTATAATAATGGAATGACAGTTTTTAATTGTTGCGAATGTGGTCTAATCATCGGTGTAAGAAATTAACATGAATTAAGGTAAACTTGTAATTGATTTAATTATAATCATGGCAATCTTCTCAAGGTGGTTTATTTTTTAATTAGAAAGTTTATTAACAACTTTTAGAATCTTCTTTAAATTATATAATAAAGATTCAAGCAGAATTTATGTGATGAAGTACTTTAGTATTGATTTTTTGTAATATATAGATTCAAATTCTATTGTTTATTTCTTCCAATACTTTCAGAACAAATTTCTATTTAATTAGAACAATTACAATGCACATTGGTTCTAATATTTAATTGATGGATGGAAATAATTGGGTTTAATTAGTGGATGGAAATAATTAAATAGTTGTTTAACTTCAATTAATATTTCATCAATCTTTGTATATCTGTAAATGGCACGTCAATATATAAAATAAAGTTTTAATTTAAAATATTTCCGGAGATCTTGATTCGATTTAAAGTGTATAGCTTAATTATTACAAATAAATGTATCTATCAGTACATAAAATAAAGTTTTAATTTAAATTATTTTCGGAGATCTTGATTTGATTAGTTAAAGTAAATAAATGCATCTGTAATAGTATGAAGTTTTAATTAAAATTATTCTGGAGATCTTAATTTGATTTAAAGTATTAAATTATTACAAATAAATATGTGTTTCTATTGATTAAATTTAAAACAACTTTTATTGANAATTTAATAAAACATAAAAATTAATTATAAAATAATGTTGAATATAACAAAATTTTGCAACAATTATTTTAAATTACCTTGTAAATGGCATTTTGCAGTTTTTCACCACTTTCTTCATCTTCATCAATAATATTTTCATCAATATCCAGCCCAGATGCATTTAATCCTTCCAATGCACTTTTAGCTGCAAGATTAATGATGTGGGCCAAACATCTTACATGTTGGTTACTAGGATTAAAAGTGATATTAAGGTTATTTAAATGATAAGAAATGTTATATAACATAGAGTCCATATTTGTAGCATTGTCACAGGTTATTGCTAAAATCTATAATTAAATAATAAAGAATTATTTTTATATAAATAAATAAAGAAAAAAATAAAATAAAAAATAAAAATAAAAAATAAAAAAATACTTTTGTTTTTATGTTAAAATCATTTAAGATTTCTATAAATTTTTTGGCCAGATTTTCACCAGAATGAGATCCTGGCAATAGGGAAAAGTCAAGTGTGGAACTGCATAGTATCCATTCATTGCTAATCCAATGTACAGTTATTCCAAGAAAAGGAAGAGTATTTTTTGATGTCCAAGCATCAATGGTAAATGACAATTTACTAGGAAGTTCCTATTTTTTTTATAGAATTAAATATAAATATTAAAAAATGTATTACATAAATTAAAATTTATTAAAATTACTTACTTGTAATTGTTTTTTGACATTTTTTTTTGTTTGATTAAAATTTTGAGTCAAGTCTCTTCGTACTGTATCAGCAGAAGGGATTTTTACACTTGGAAGTAATGATTTTAATAATTTTATAAATTCACATTCCTCCACTACAGTAAATGGATGGTCATTTATCACAATCCATTCAATTAAATTTTTTCTAAAACCTTTTTGAGTAAACTATAAAAAAGCATTATTTAAATTATTAAATTTTGTTTAACAATTAAAAAAATATAAATAAAAATAAACATACAGTTTCTTTTGTTGTACCAGTAAAATATCTATTCAAAGGCCCATCCCCAGTTTCTGAATCTTTAAGCAATATTGCATGAAAACTTTCTATATGTCACTTAAGATTTGATGTTGTTTGATTTGAAAAAGAAGAACTATAATTGTTAATATTATTTCTACTATTTCATTGCATTATTTTTAAATAGTAATATAGCAAATCCATACCTGCAATGATTACAATGCCACCTATTATCAATCTTAAGAGTAAAATATTTATAATATTTAGAAGTTGTTTTTTTTGGTGCAGAAGATGCAGTTGCACTTTCTTGGATATTAGTTGCACTTTCTTGGATATTAGAGATTTCAACATCAAGAATAGGGGTTTCATGAGTAGGGATTTCAAGATCAGAGTTATTTTCATTAGATAAGGTAGACATTTTCTATTCTTATTTCTTATTTTTTAGATCAGAAAATTAAGTTATATTTAGTTATATTTATAGAACTTAAACTCTAATAATAAGTAAGTTTTTTTTTTTAATTNTTCAAGGTAGGTGGCATACTTGCGAATCTTTTTCACTTCATCCCATGCATTACTGCGGGCGACTTTCTCAAAATGGAGCATCCATTGAAGAGGATCCTGAGTTCCATCTTCATAAAATGGATCGATTCGAAGGGATGTGTTGTTATGTAAGTTATCTTCCAAATAATCAATTATGGTATTAGCCATTTCGTCTTCGGTATCACTACCGTCGCTACTATCAGAGGCAGAAAAATGAGCTTCTGCCAGTTGTTGGTTAAGGAGATTAAAGTCTATTGGTTGATAGAAAGTTCAGATATTTTAGAGTTGGTCCTAATTGTTTGGAGGGGTAATTACACGTGGAGTAACTTGTTCTGGTGATCGCCTAAGAGATACTGCTTGCGAGAAACTTTGAGAAGTTTCGTTAGATTGGTGTCTTTGTCGAGGAGTGGTTTCAGATGTTCCAACAGTTGCAGAGTGGGAAGTTGTTGTTGAATTACTGGCGGGTAACCTAACGGTAACTGGATTCTGATTTTCTCTTTGAATTTGTCGCTCAAGTTGACGTTGTTAATATCGTTGTCTTCTTTGTTCTCTTTCTTCCGGTGTTATTAAAAGTTGACGTTGTCAATATAGTTGTCTTCTTTGTTCTCTTTCTTCTGGTGTTAACCGTTGAGCAGTTCACCTTGTTGAGTCTCGAGATGTCGACTCCAAAGTGTTAACTTAGGAATTTAATTATTCTTTGGCTTAGACCTAGTCGGTATGTTGAAGACAGTTCTTCCGTTATCAACAAGAATATTATCACGAATCCACACGTGATGTTTAATCAAATCGAGGTGATCCTTTATACGATTAAGGTCCTTTAAAGTATAGGTTACTTCATAGGTAGGATCCTTTTCTTCTCGGGATAGTTCTCTTTCAACAATTTCAGAGAGAGCTTCGTTCTTTTGTTTGATTGCTTCGTCTACACAATCGTTGCGTCTTTTGACAATAACCATTAACAGTATAATTTCTTTTTGCGTTTCCGCTAGAAAACATCAAATTGTTACCGACGGAGGTTTATCCTTTTTAATAAACATGTGGGATAAACAGGAACTCTTGAAATAATATTAAAATATTATCCAAGGAAACTATTAGTCAAAATAGATACAACTACTACTAATAGGTAGGTTCTAGAAGTTAAATAACTACTGTTAATAAGTGTATTGATTAGTGTTAACTACTAATATCACGAGACAGCGCTCCAAATGATAAAGTAGGTGATTCAATACAAAAGGTTTGGTTATTATTAAGAAGACAATAATATTAATAATTTCAAGGTAATAATAACCTTTATTAATAGTAATTGCAAAATACAAAAGAGACTAATCTACAAATAAATTAGCTACAAAAGGTTTCCTAACTAGAGGATAGAATCCTAATTTTATCAAACTCAACTAAAACTAAATCGAACTGACTTTGACTCAAGCCAAAATCCATCCTTTATATAACTAATTTTTGGGTCCTTTAGGTCCTTTAGGTCCTTTGGATTCTTTAGGTCCTTTGGGTCCTCGTAATACATGATCTACATATTAATTTACTATTATCTATGGTAAATCTATTACAGGACACAGTTACACTACACATCTACATATTTGTAAATCAATTTGTCTCTCGTATTACAGATAAGAATATAAATAATAAATAAATAAGTAAGTACTAACTAACTATAAATATAATAATAAAATAAATAATATAAGTTAATAGGGTTTTGTCTTTTGTCACACCTGCGATATGTCGCATTGGGTTGCGTGACTGAATTTTATTGGTTGAAATTTTGTATTCCTGATTTTGTGATTTTGTGATTATTGTGACATAAATTTATTTATTTTTATTCAATAAATTTTTTCGTGATATTAGTATAAGATTTTTTACTTCGAATATATTGAAGAAATGAACACGATTTTATTTTTTTTCTGATAACTAAATATATGATCCAATTATCAATGTGAGGGAATTAACATGATTTAAGGTAAACTTGTAGTCAATTTAATTATGATCATGGCAATCTTCCCAAGGTGTTTTATTTTTAATTAAAAATTTTATTAACAACTTTCAGAATCTTCTTTGAATGAATTTCTTTATCTTCTGATAAACGAAAGTAAAAAGGTTTATAATAATGAAATGACAGTTTTTAATTGTTGTGAATGTGGTCCAATTATCGGTGTGAGGAATTAACCTGAATTAAGGTAAACTTGTAATCGATTTAATTATAATCATGGCAATATTCTCAAGATGTTTTATTTTTTAATTAGAAATTTTATTAACAACTTTCAGAACTTTCTTTGAATGAATTTTTTTATCTTCTGATGAACGAAAGCAAAAAGGTTTATAATAATGGAATGACAGTTTTTAATTGTTGCGAATGTGGTCTAATCATCGGTGTAAGAAATTAACATGAATTAAGGTAAACTTGTAATTGATTTAATTATAATCATGGCAATCTTCTCAAGGTGGTTTATTTTTTAATTAGAAAGTTTATTAACAACTTTTAGAATCTTCTTTAAATTATATAATAAAGATTCAAGCAGAATTTATGTGATGAAGTACTTTAGTATTGATTTTTTGTAATATATAGATTCAAATTCTATTGTTTATTTCTTCCAATACTTTCAGAACAAATTTCTATTTAATTAGAACAATTACAATGCACATTGGTTCTAATATTTAATTGATGGATGGAAATAATTGGGTTTAATTAGTGGATGGAAATAATTAAATAGTTGTTTAACTTCAATTAATATTTCATCAATCTTTGTATATCTGTAAATGGCACGTCAATATATAAAATAAAGTTTTAATTTAAAATATTTCCGGAGATCTTGATTCGATTTAAAGTGTATAGCTTAATTATTACAAATAAATGTATCTATCAGTACATAAAATAAAGTTTTAATTTAAATTATTTTCGGAGATCTTGATTTGATTAGTTAAAGTAAATAAATGCATCTGTAATAGTATGAAGTTTTAATTAAAATTATTCTGGAGATCTTAATTTGATTTAAAGTATTAAATTATTACAAATAAATATGTGTTTCTATTGATTAAATTTAAAACAACTTTTATTGAATTTTTTTTTACTTTATTATTTAAGATTCTTGTTATTTACATGAATTTTCTGAATTTTCTCCAGTTTGAACGAAATCAATTATAATTCCCATACTTCGATTACAATTTCGCTTGTTATGACCATTATCACCACAATTGCTACACTTATATTGTTTGTTAATTACCAAAGATGATGAAAATAATTTGCCTTTTTCATGACTTGCTTTAATCCTTTTTGTACCTTTAGGACGTCCTTTTGGTTTGGTTTGTTTACTGGGATTTTTTATAATTGGAGATTGATTTTCCTTATCTATCTCACAATCTTCTATTTCAATATTATCTACATTTTCAACAAAACTTTCACCTTGTTCTTCCTCTTTTAAATAATTCTCCAAAAGATGGATTATTCTTATATCTTTTTTTCTTGTAGCCTTCATAGTAACTTTATGTGCCAACCCAGAAATTTTACCATATAATTGTATATCAGTGAGACGTTCATGCAAGGTAATAGAATCTTGTGGATTTGCTTGGTAAATTGCAGTTAAAAATGGAATTTCAGATTGAGGAATAATGTTTATATTTTCATCTTCGAATTTGCTGGCAACTAGAAAAGGTTCTCTGCTGGGATCCTTATTTTTATTATACCATCGTGAGGGAATAAGTCTTAAGTGAAATTTAGTTATGGGTGTACGAAGCATTATTTGGAAATAATGTCTACAAACTATTCCCCGATTAATTAGTGATAAACAAGAACAATGATGTGAACCGTTAGACAACAAAATAATAAAATGTTTTTCTACAAGGTTGTTTCCAACAGATATAGCCCACATGGAAGTAATTTGATGTCTACCAATATCGGAAATCATACAAGATGCAGTAATTTAACGTGCATCAGGAATATCTTCCAAACATTGATCAGATAAAAGATTATACTATAAAATTAATAGTGTTAAATTAGACGTTATAAAATTTTAAGTATAATATATTGTATAATATTACATACCTGATCAAATTCATTAATTGCTTCTTGATTAACTTGTAAAGCATCATAGAAAACACACTGATAAATTTCACTTTTTTGGAGATCCAATATAGCAGGAGGTAAATATTCTTCCAGTTTTTTATCAATAGAGGCAAACATAAAAGCTGATGTAGAAATTTGAGTAGATATACAAGGAATTGCAGCTTTCCATAAAATAAGCTGATGGTTTCTATTTTCAGATAACTGTCTTTTCTCTATTACATCAGCAAGTTCACATAAAGAAATATTTGAATTAAAAATGTAACTTTTAATCCATACATTTAAACTTTCCACAGGAGAAGATGCATGAAGTCCTGCAGTAAATTGTCTACATGTCCATGGATGAGCCCATGCTTCTTTTGTGTTATAAAGAGTATTTAAATACTGTTGTGCTTCGGAATATTCATTAATTAAATCTTTCCATTTTGATTCGAAAAAAGGTTTGTGTAATGTATTACGTACTATATAAAATTTTGATGAGAATTCTTGAAATTTTTTTCCAAGTAATTTTTGAAGTTTTTTTATTAAATTTTGACTAATATGAAAAGTACAATGCATTGGATAAGTTGTAAGAAAGGTTGATCTAATTGCAGCATGCACTGCTGGATCCGCATCTGTCATGATTACACGAGGGTGTAAATTATCTGTTGTTAAATTAATTTAATCAAACGTCCATTCGTGCGATTCTTTAGTTTCATCAATCAATAATGCTTGCGCAACAAGTCTTATATTCCGATTTTCATCAAGAATAATAAATAAACTTAAAGCCATGTCATATCTATTGGTTTTACATGTTACATTCTGCACTACAATATCTGAAAATTGATACCAAAGTTCCAGTTGAGAAGGTGTCATCCAAAATAAATGAGTAAGAGTATTGTTATTATCAAATTTGATTGCCACTTTTCCCATTGGATTATTTAATGATGATTCAAGTAATTTTGTGTATAACTTAGCTGCATCATTATTATCATTTTTGTTTTGTGGCCAGAAATTTTGTATTGCTTTATATAAATTATTATTATAGATAGTTTAACTTGGAAACTTTGCTTCAAGATATTTACGTTGCATAGCTGCACCCATTTTACATTTAACTGTAAGGAATTCAATTTCTTTCAAAATTTCAGGAGATATTTGCTTGTTGTCACCAAATTGAATAATATTTGGGTTAAGATTATGGGAATGAATATCATGTAATGTAGTAATATAAATATGTTTAAAAGGATTATTTGAGGGAGGTTCTGAAAGATTAATATGCCAAGTACATCTTATACGTTTTGTTGTTGTATTGGTTTTTGTTCTATAATTACCTTGATGCTCACATTGCACAGTACTCTTACGAAATGTTCCATCAGGTTTTTGTATAACACAATTATATACAATGTTAAATCCTTGTGTTTTTGCCCAATTTTCAATAGTATAAAAAGCTTCTTGCCATGAATTGAATGACATTCCTTTATACAAAAGTACTTTAGTTAATTCATTGGAATTATTTTTATTCATATTGTTACAAGATAAAGAATTTCTATCAGATGTATTATCAAGAGACGAAAGATTCTCATTCAAACTATTCATTGTTAAGTAAATAAAAAAATTAATAACTTAAAACTAGTTAAGTGTAAGGGTTTAAAGAAAGTTTCGCTAAGAAATAAAAATTGTTTAAAAAAGAAATAAACAAATACGCGTTTACATTCTTTATCCCTATAAGAAGTCGTATTACTTAAAATATACTTAAATTTTTTTAAAATATACTTAAAAATTTTTAAAATATACTTAAAATATACTTAAAAT
>PQFF01000064.1:7172-20587 GCA_003547095.1 Diversispora epigaea | reverse complement strand
ATTTTAAGTATATTTTAAGAAATTTTAAGTATATTTTAAGTATATTTTAAGTATATTTTAAAAATTTTTAAGTATATTTTAAAAAAATTTAAGTATATTTTAAGTATACGACTTCTTATAGAGTATTTTATTTTAAAGTATATTGAATAAAAATAAATAAATTTATGTCACAATAATCACAAAATCACAAAATCAGGAATACAAAATTTCAACCAATAAAATTCAGTCACGCAACCCAATGCGACATATCGCAGGTGTGACAAAAGACAAAACCCTATTAACTTATATTATTTATTTTATTATTATATTTATAGTTAGTTAGTACTTACTTATTTATTTATTATTTATATTCTTATCTGTAATACGAGAGACAAATTGATTTACAAATATGTAGATGTGTAGTGTAACTGTGTCCTGTAATAGATTTACCATAGATAATAGTAAATTAATATGTAGATCATGTATTACGAGGACCCAAAGGACCTAAAGAATCCAAAGGACCTAAAGGACCTAAAGGACCCAAAAATTAGTTATATAAAGGATGGATTTTGGCTTGAGTCAAAGTCAGTTCGATTTAGTTTTAGTTGAGTTTGATAAAATTAGGATTCTATCCTCTAGTTAGGAAACCTTTTGTAGCTAATTTATTTGTAGATTAGTCTCTTTTGTATTTTGCAATTACTATTAATAAAGGTTATTATTACCTTGAAATTATTAATATTATTGTCTTCTTAATAATAACCAAACCTTTTGTATTGAATCACCTACTTTATCATTTGGAGCGCTGTCTCGTGATATTAGTAGTTAACACTAATCAATACACTTATTAACAGTAGTTATTTAACTTCTAGAACCTACCTATTAGTAGTAGTTGTATCTATTTTGACTAATAGTTTCCTTGGATAATATTTTAATATTATTTCAAGAGTTCCTGTTTATCCCACATGTTTATTAAAAAGGATAAACCTCCGTCGGTAACAATTTGATGTTTTCTAGCGGAAACGCAAAAAGAAATTATACTGTTAATGGTTATTGTCAAAAGACGCAACGATTGTGTAGACGAAGCAATCAAACAAAAGAACGAAGCTCTCTCTGAAATTGTTGAAAGAGAACTATCCCGAGAAGAAAAGGATCCTACCTATGAAGTAACCTATACTTTAAAGGACCTTAATCGTATAAAGGATCACCTCGATTTGATTAAACATCACGTGTGGATTCGTGATAATATTCTTGTTGATAACGGAAGAACTGTCTTCAACATACCGACTAGGTCTAAGCCAAAGAATAATTAAATTCCTAAGTTAACACTTTGGAGTCGACATCTCGAGACTCAACAAGGTGAACTGCTCAACGGTTAACACCAGAAGAAAGAGAACAAAGAAGACAACTATATTGACAACGTCAACTTTTAATAACACCGGAAGAAAGAGAACAAAGAAGACAACGATATTAACAACGTCAACTTGAGCGACAAATTCAAAGAGAAAATCAGAATCCAGTTACCGTTAGGTTACCCGCCAGTAATTCAACAACAACTTCCCACTCTGCAACTGTTGGAACATCTGAAACCACTCCTCGACAAAGACACCAATCTAACGAAACTTCTCAAAGTTTCTCGCAAGCAGTATCTCTTAGGCGATCACCAGAACAAGTTACTCCACGTGTAATTACCCCTCCAAACAATTAGGACCAACTCTAAAATATCTGAACTTTCTATCAACCAATAGACTTTAATCTCCTTAACCAACAACTGGCAGAAGCTCATTTTTCTGCCTCTGATAGTAGCGACGGTAGTGATACCGAAGACGAAATGGCTAATACCATAATTGATTATTTGGAAGATAACTTACATAACAACACATCCCTTCGAATCGATCCATTTTATGAAGATGGAACTCAGGATCCTCTTCAATGGATGCTCCATTTTGAGAAAGTCGCCCGCAGTAATGCATGGGATGAAGTGAAAAAGATTCGCAAGTATGCCACCTACCTTGAAGACGATGCTGAAGTATGGCATGATGAAATAGATGCCAATGACATGGCTAATTGGGCTGCTTGGAAAGCTGGATTCGTGGAAAAGTATTGTAACACTCGGTGGAAAAATAAATGGATGCGTGAATTAGAAAACAACCATCAACGACAAGGAGAAACTGTCGATGCTTATTATGCGAGATTTAGATGATTGGTGAAATGAGTAGACATTAATGCTAACCAACATAAACGACTCTTCATAAAAGGATTGTTACCTCACATCACACCATTGATAACCATGCAAGCCCCAGGTACCTTAGCTGCTGCTTTAGAACTAGCACAAGCTTATGAGGAAGGATTGGATATGGTAAATGAAATTGAACCTCGTAAACAAAAAAGTAAAAAGAAAGTTGTTGAAAGTTCAGACGAAGAGGAAGAGGAAGAAGAAGAGGAGAGGAAACCAAAGAAAACTGTACTCAAAAAGAAAAAGAAGGAAACTAAAGTAACTTTTGACCCTGCTCACAACCTCGACGACTTGGTAAAGAAATTTGAGGAAATGCAATTAAATTTAATTCAAAAAATGGAAAAGTTAACTACGCAAGTTAACCAGCAACCTAACTACCGCAACCGAGGAAATAACCGTGACAACTCTTCACAAAATAATTGGAACAATTGAAGTAATTGAAACAACAGAAATAATAATCGAGAAACTCGTACTTGTTTCAAATGTGGAAAGGAAGGACATATCTCTTGGGACTGTCCTGACTGCAAAGATAATTCTGACAACTCCACGCACGCCAAATTAGTGGAAGTTGAGGAAGAAAGTGAAAAGGAGGAAGACAAACTTTTACAACACCTTCTCGAAGCTTATGATGCTTATTTGGGAAAACGAGAAAGAGATGACAGTAGTGACGAGGATACACCTATTAAATGACCTCGTGAAACTAATATTCCTGAGCCGAAACTCAGCTTGAATACCTTTGGACTTCCTAAAACAACGAGTGTACCAGTACCTAAAGTTGTTAAAAATGAAATTACTCCAAAGAAAAAGTCCAAGAAAAAGGAAGCAATTAAAATGGTGAAAGGAAATAAGGAAAGGAAAAAGGAGAATGCAACTCGACCACCACTCTTCAGGAAAAAGGATTTTGACATTATAGAACAGCTACAAAACCAACTCGCTGGTTTATCTTGGGCCGATGCTTTAGAAGTTCCATCTATTAGGAAAGCTTTCTTTGAAGCCCTTCGAAAACCAAAAGAAAAGGAAATTAAATTGGCAGACCAGGAGTATTCTTTAAAAACTACCGCTTTAAAATGTAATGTCGCAGTAGGAGTTTATACTGTGCCTACTATTGTTGACAGTGGCGCAGCTATTAGTATTATCACTCGCGATGCCATGGAACAATTAGGTTATGAAATTGAGGAAGCTTCTAAAAGTATTATTTTACCTGCTACTGGAAAGAAAACTCAACCCTTAGGAGTTATCCGTGACTTACCAATTACTATCCAAGGCCAAACTATTCCTATCGATGTGGAGGTAATTGATGCCGCTACTTATTCCTTGTTATTAGGAAACAATTGGCTAATGAAAGCTAATGCTTCGTACAATTGGAGCGACCAAGAATTAACTCTCAGATGGCGAGGAAAAACTCTCACTGTTCCTGCCAACTGTTCTAAGGAAACTAAGAAAGAGTTTTCTGAGCTTATTGAAAATACCGATGAAGAAAGTACTAATGAAAGTGATACCGAGACGGAAGAATCCGAAGAAGATAATGAAGAAATTATTTTCAAAAATACAACCATTGAAGAAGACAATGAAGAAAGTGATGAAGATACGGTACCTGTCTTCTTGAGTGAAAAGTTAAATAAAAATAAGTTGGATATTGGCCAACTAAATAATCACCAACAACAAAAATTTGATAAATTAATGGAGCGAAACAAAGATTTATTCGCCAATGATGTCAGTTCATTGGGACGCACAAACATTATTAAACATCAAATTGATGTAGGAGAAGTAAAACCAATTAAACAACGCTTCTACCGAACACACCCCGATGAAGATCAATTTATCAAAGAGGAACTTGACAGAATGTTGAACAAGGGTTTAATAAAAAGGTCTAAAAGCCCTTGGGCCTCCTATGTTGTTCTTGTTAAAAAGAAAAATGGTAAATTGAGATTTTGTGTGAATTATCGAAAGTTGAATACCGAAACACGAAAAGATGCTTACCCAATTCTCTGCATTGAGGATATGTTGGATGCCCTCCGAGACGCAAAATGGTTTACTACCCTTGATCTTGCTAGTGGTATACCTGCCGCCCAAATTCAAAATCCAAATGCCAAAATCCCAAATGCCGAAATCCCAAATCCCAAATCCCAAATACTAGTAATTTGTGCATTTTGGCGTCCCAAATCCCAAATTATTTGGAATTTGGGCAACATGTATAGCTAGTGGATATTGGCAAGTGGAAATGGACCCAAAAGATCAAGATAAAACTGCATTTATCACCAAACAAGGAACTTATAAATTTACTGTAATGCCCTTTGGACTTACTAATGCTCCAGCCACCTTCTAACGTTTTATGAATCATATTTTAAACGATATGTTATATCAAAGAGCTATTGTTTACCTTGATGACATCAACATTTATTCAAAAACTTTTGACGAGCACTTAAATAAATTGGGAAAAGTATTTCAACGACTACGAGCCACCAGATTAAAATTGGGACCTGACAAATGTCACTTCTTACAACCTAAATTGGAATTTCTGGGACACATTGTCAGTGGAGATGGAATTATGGCTGATCCAGCGAAAATTGAAAAGGTCAAACACTTTCCGATACCAACCACTAGGACTAAGGTCCGCAGTTTTTTAGGATTGGCATCCTACTATAGAAAATTTATTAAGAACTTTTCGACAATTGCCCAACCACTTAATAAATTGTTGCGAAAAGATTCCGAATTAGAATGGACCGAGANTGCCGAAATCCCAAATCCCAAATCCCAAATTATAATTAGTATTTTTTGCCGAAATCCCAAATCCCAAATCCCAAATTATAATTAGTATTTTTTGCCGAAATCCCAAATCCCAAATCCCAAATACTAGTAATTTGTGCATTTTGGCGTCCCAAATCCCAAATTATTTGGAATTTGGGCAACATGTATAGCTAGTGGATATTGGCAAGTGGAAATGGACCCAAAAGATCAAGATAAAACTGCATTTATCACCAAACAAGGAACTTATAAATTTACTGTAATGCCCTTTGGACTTACTAATGCTCCAGCCACCTTCTAACGTTTTATGAATCATATTTTAAACGATATGTTATATCAAAGAGCTATTGTTTACCTTGATGACATCAACATTTATTCAAAAACTTTTGACGAGCACTTAAATAAATTGGGAAAAGTATTTCAACGACTACGAGCCACCAGATTAAAATTGGGACCTGACAAATGTCACTTCTTACAACCTAAATTGGAATTTCTGGGACACATTGTCAGTGGAGATGGAATTATGGCTGATCCAGCGAAAATTGAAAAGGTCAAACACTTTCCGATACCAACCACTAGGACTAAGGTCCGCAGTTTTTTAGGATTGGCATCCTACTATAGAAAATTTATTAAGAACTTTTCGACAATTGCCCAACCACTTAATAAATTGTTGCGAAAAGATTCCGAATTAGAATGGACCGAGAAATGTCAACAATCCTTTGATGCTTTAAAAGGAAAGTTAATTACCGAACCGATTTTATCCTACCCTGATTTCACCCGAACCTTCTATTTAACTACCGATGGTTCTGCACAAGGATTAAGAGCTGTTTTAAGTCAACGCAATGATGAGGGACATGAAAAGTCATTGCTTATGCCAGTAAAAGCCTTGTAGGAGCGCAAAAACAATATGGCGCAACTGAATTGGAATGTTTAGCTGTTATTTGGGCAGTTGAACATTTTTATTCCTATTTGGAATTTAAACATTTTGTTTTAATAATTGACCATTCTGCATTAAAATGGTTATATTCAAGTGTACCGAAAGGAAGATTAGCGAGATAGATATTACGCTTGCAGCCGTATGATTTTGAAGTACAACACAAACCAGGAAAAGAAAATACTAACGCTGATGCGTTATCCTGTCTTTAATTGAACAAATAATTATAAAAGAAATAAATCTGACGTAAAATACAATTCGGACCAAGTTGTCGGTGTCTTGGCAAAAATATTTATTAGAGTTTATTAAAGTAATCAAATCAATATGGATTTAACCCAATACCAACAATTTTATAATTATTTAAATAATCAAACATTTCCTGAGCCCCAATCACCTCGAGAGCGTAAACAATTTTTAAACAAAGTTAAACATTTTTAATTGTACAATGGACAGTTATTTAAGAAACCACAGAAAAATAATCAACAATTCATCAAAGTAATAGGGAGACATGAAATGGAACCCCTGTTATACATGATGCATAATCACCCCACATCAGGATATTTAGGCATAAAAGCCACTTATAATCGTGTGAAGGATAAATATTATTGGAACCAAATGTTCGATGATATTAAGGAGTATGTTCAAAGTTGTGATTCTTGCCAAAGGTTTGGAAGACAAAAAGGACGGAACCTTTATATACTATACCTGTTGGACAACCTTTTGAACAAATCGGAATCGATATCGTAGGACCTTTACCAGTTACCCCACGAGGAAACCGATACATTGTAGTTGCTATGGATTACCTTACAAAATGGCCGGAAGCGAAACCTTTAACGAATGCAACTGCCGAAGCTGTTGCTCAGTTTATTTATAATGAAATTATTTGTCGACATGGTGCCCCGACAGTTTTTATATCAGACCAAGGCACATATTTTAAAAATAAAGTAATTGATGAGTTAAGTGATAAATTTAGGATGGAATATCGCTTTTCATCACCATATCATCCGCAAACTAATGGACTAGTGGAACGGTTTAATCAAACACTTTGCGAAGGTTTAAAGAAAGTCCGAGACCCTATGAATTGGGATAATTATATAACCTCGGTGCTATTTGCTTATCGGACAAATAAACAAAACACCACCAAATATACTCCATTCTTTTTAAATCATGGAAGAGAAGCCCAATTACCAATTGAAATTGATGGTCAACAAGAAATTGTTGAATATAATCTTGAAGATACTATCCTGCAACGAGCTTATGAACTAATCGATCAATTACCAGTTCATCGACAAAAAGCTAGGGATAATATACAGAAATCACAAAAGTCGCAGGAACAACGACATCTGGAGAAAATGCCACAGATTGTCAAATATAAGGAAGGTGACAAAGTTTTGATGTATAACTCTCGGTTGGATAAACAATGGTCTGGAAAACTTGATACCCGATGGAAAGGACCATTTACCATAAGTAAATGCTTGGATAAGGGAGCTTATGCCCTGAAAAATCAATTTAATCAACCCCTGAAGGAATTGATACATGCTGATCGACTAAAATTGTATAAAGGCCGTACCACATGGGAACCACAATTAGTAATAGATAATTCTGTATAAATTAATAGAAATTAGGTTACCAAAAATAGTGATACTATGCGTAACTTTAATTAATATTTAAACAANCGGACAAATAAACAAAACACCACCAAATATACTCCATTCTTTTTAAATCATGGAAGAGAAGCCCAATTACCAATTGAAATTGATGGTCAACAAGAAATTGTTGAATATAATCTTGAAGATACTATCCTGCAACGAGCTTATGAACTAATCGATCAATTACCAGTTCATCGACAAAAAGCTAGGGATAATATACAGAAATCACAAAAGTCGCAGGAACAACGACATCTGGAGAAAATGCCACAGATTGTCAAATATAAGGAAGGTGACAAAGTTTTGATGTATAACTCTCGGTTGGATAAACAATGGTCTGGAAAACTTGATACCCGATGGAAAGGACCATTTACCATAAGTAAATGCTTGGATAAGGGAGCTTATGCCCTGAAAAATCAATTTAATCAACCCCTGAAGGAATTGATACATGCTGATCGACTAAAATTGTATAAAGGCCGTACCACATGGGAACCACAATTAGTAATAGATAATTCTGTATAAATTAATAGAAATTAGGTTACCAAAAATAGTGATACTATGCGTAACTTTAATTAATATTTAAACAACAAACACTCTACTTTTAGAAAATTTAGTCAGCATGACACGAAACTAGCGATTTTTAGACAAAATGCATTTATATAAACAAGACCTTTTGAATATTGAAGGAAATGTACCTATCCAATAGATAGATCCATACAAACTTACCGACCCTTGGGAACAATCCATCAATACAGTATTTCAATTGTTAAGACAAAAGATTATCCATCGTAATCGAATCAAGACATTAATGTATACTTATTATTTAGGAGAGTTATTAAGTTTCAGAACTCTATCTCGAATGTCATGGTTAGATTATGTGCAACAAAATGATATCTCTGATGAATATCGTTATTACCTGGGAGCAATGAGAACTTATAAAGTATTTCAGAATGATAGGGAACAAATTTATAGAACAAATTACTTATCTTTATATGTAATGGCTCGAATGAGTAAAAATAACTTTGACAATAATTTCATGCCTTTTGTATAGGCTATTAGAGATATTTCGATGAATATAAGGTCATAAGAGGACTTATGAATTAATTGGGAGGGTAACTGTTACCGTAGTAATATTGTAGTAGACATATTTATTATTATTAACTTATATTATTTATTTTATTATTATTGTCCGGAGCGAAGCGAAGGATCTTATATGTCTACGCACTATGATAAATTTTGATCATGGGTGTTTCTCCGCACTC
This sequence comes from Diversispora epigaea, assembly GCA_003547095.1. Lineage (NCBI taxonomy): Eukaryota > Fungi > Glomeromycota > Glomeromycetes > Diversisporales > Diversisporaceae > Diversispora > Diversispora epigaea. The sequence continues at coordinate 11,788 of PQFF01000064.1, read as the reverse complement.
ATGTGATATTTACCCAATAAGATCGCGATTTTTATTTTTAGAAAAAAAAAACAAACAAAAATAAAAAATAAAAAAAATACATTGTCCTCTTCTCTTCTAAGCTTTAACTAACTATGTTATTCTGAGACATTAAAATCAACCGCTTTTCTTCAGCCTTTCTTTCTTGCATCCTTTTGCAGCTTTTAATTCGTTCAAGTCTTTCGTAACTAAAAGGTCTGAAAAGAAGATCTCCGAGAGCACGTACCCGAGACACTGCCACGAATGAAAGACCTGCAGCAAACTCTTTGCTTCCAAGATCGATTTTTGCCTTTGTTAAGGTAAGTCCTTGACTTTTGTGAACCGTTATAGCCCATGAAAGATAAATTGGGATTTGCAAGCGTGAACATTGCCTTCCATTTTTGCCTTCCCAGGTTCGTCGGATCGGTACAATCGGGACGACTTTTGTGCCGTCTAGAGCAGTAATCGTAGGACCTTGATAATTATCAAATGTAATAAAAACTGCTATTGGAAGAGAAGGTGGTCCTTGGTCATTAAAAATAATGTCTTGGACGATTCCCATTGAGCCGTTAACCAACCCTGCTTCAGTCCACAGATTTGCTGTCAACATGATACGGGCCCCCCTGGCTAACAGTAGCTGTGCCTCAAGTCCTTTTGCCGTATCAGAATCGGCATTTTTAGCCTCCTTACCGCCAGTATGTACAGCTAGAATCTTAGCAACTGGACAATTCAGGGATCTGAGCTTTTCCATATTTACTAATTCAACATCGGACCACCTTGGCAAGATAAATATAGCGTCTGAAAATCGCTCACGTTCTTCTCTAGACTGTTTATCCTCAAGTCTTGATGTAAGTGTTTTCCAGTCTTCCATAGTAGATTCTCCATTACGCAATCGTAGGAGGATCTCTCTAAATATTTGTTGCTCTTCCGAATCTCCTGATTGACGTTGGATTACATCAAGCTTATACACTTTTTGAAATTGTTTATACGCTGCAAGACCATCATTTGACAGCGTATCTCGTTGAGTATTAGTATACATGGGGAGATCAAGCACGGGTGGAAGCTGACCAAAGTCCCCAAATAAGATAATTGATTTCTCGCCAAAAGGTTCGTTGTTATGTTCTGGAAAAGCTTGTCGCAATCGCATGTCAATCAAAGCAAGCATCCTACGTCCGATCATACTTTTTTCATCAATAATGATATATTTTACACCTTCTAACCTTTGTTGTAATTGTTTTAACCGTACTCCATCCATACCTAGATTATTGTTGTTACTAATTATTGGTATAGATAGTGCAGAGTGAATTGTCTTCCCCCTAATATTGAAGGCCGCAACTCCTGTTGGTGCAAGTATGAATAATGGTATTTTGTTCTTGGTTCCTGCCATTTCCTGAAGCATTTTCCGAATTGCCTTGATAAGATATGATTTTCCTGTTCCTGCTGTACCCATTATGATGATTCTTAGCGGCTCAACCTGGAAGTTTGTAAGTGTGTTGTGATAATGCGATCTTATTCGCTCAAATACTATCTTTTGCTTTTCATTTAAACTCTCATAGTCCACGATATCTACGTAATTTTCATTCTCTTCATCATCTCTCCCACTTTCAGTAACCTGTTGCAAAAAAACATTAGCATTTGCAAGGTCCAAATCATTATAATTTTGCTTGCCATCATTAAGCCAGTCATGATTTCGATCTATATCGCGGGATCCCAGATCAGATGAATGGTCTACGATTGCATTTGGACCCATCTCAGCAAGAATCATCCAATCATATCTGTACTCATCCTGGTCATCTTCGATTTCTTCTTCCAGATCCTCCTCTTCAACAATCTCTTCTTCATTATNTATAGCTGGCCCAAGTAAATCATTCGGATCTTTGTTAATTTCTTCAATATGGCGATCATACAATGTTGACCATATAATATTGCCATTTTCGGTCAACTGTTCAATATTTCTGTGATGAACGTGAAGGAGCACTTTTACCCGACAAAATTCCTCCCATTGTGGTCCTTGACGAATTGCTAACGGACGTGGCCATATTCGTATGATATTTTCTTTTGTACACTTCTTCCAATGGCCACTAACGAATTTATATGTCAAATTTATTTTAAACAATGAAAAATCCTCGAATTCCGCCGGTCGATCCCAGTAATTTTTCAGAGGCGATTGTCCCGTATGTCCATTATCATTTCCTATACTCGCTTCACCTTCCCTACTGCCTGTACCACGAATCTACCGTGGTGCTTCTTTGTTAAGATTTAATGAGATAAATGATCGGCTTGAATGATATAGAGGGATGCCGAGAAGAAGATGAGTTGTTTCTTGAGCTGAGATGTCACGCTCAGAAACGCTGTGGAGAAGAAGTTTTTGAATTGAGGTAAGAGAAGGTTCATCTTCTTGACTTGTACCAAGTATCTGATTGTATATTTCTGAAAACGCTGCTGATCGTGGTTCCGATTTGCTTGCATATTTCGAAATATACTGCAAGGCAGCGTGGATGCTAAGAATTGGTTTTAAATCAACGTTTGCCCGCCATCCTTGCAGCTGAATTCTACTGTGTGGGTTTATAAATGGGTCATTTCTCGCCGTTATAAGTTCCGGTTGACCGTGACCATTATCTTGCATGAACGTATAATTAGAAATATCTTTGGGATAACCGAATCTGCAAGTTTGTTCTCCTTTTCGATTAACGCGGATACAATAAGAAGGACTGCATCTTGTGTGTCGCTGCAACTTATTGACTAGATCAATATAATCTTGTAAATCATCATGCAGCTCATGATGTTCCTTTTGGCATGGATGTCGATCTGGAACAGGAGCATCTAATCCCGGGTTAATCGTAGTAACTAAAGTTCTAGCGTATTGTACTATGTTGTTTATCGCGTTCTCATCATCTTTTATTTTTTCCCATTCAATTGTAGGTCCATCTCGTATCTTTCCAATATCATGTACATGAACACTTCCGCGATGCTGCCATTCAAATCTGTACCACCAATCTTCCAGATTCCAGTGCTTTTTTAGCACATCATCAAAAAAAGTTTCAAAACGCTTATTGAAAAACCAGGCGGCTATATGTGGGTTATCAACAAGGTTTTTCTGACGAAGTTGCGCAGATTCGATTTCTCCACCTGGCATTAACTTGTGTAATTCGGGCCAATGTAGATCAGCTGAACTAAATGTGAAGAATATCATCCCTTGCGAATCCAGCTGTTTGATCATATCCGACAGCTCGTACCGTCGTGCCATCCAAAATTGTCGCGATCCGCGCAATCCTTCGCCATACCTCATTATTCGATCAGCCATATGTTTATCACCTGTCGCAATTCTTTCTTGGATATCATTGACAGTAATTTCGCCATCATTTAAATTCTGTTTGACATATATTTTCCCTTCTTGCAATGCCCGCCATCGCATCAAAGAATTTAATGCGAAATACCGCCAACGGGTGTGCCGCCCGAATCTCCCATCTTGGTATTTAAGTAGATGCTTGAAATATTCTGCTGGCTTAACTTCTTTAATTCGTTCTGCACGGAGATCTGCATCGCCAGTCGGATATAATGTTGGAAATGCCATTGCAATATAACCCGGAGTTTGGAACTCATTAATAGGTTTATTGTCAATTTGTGGCCATGTCATAAGTGGATTTTGGGATTGTATACGATCAAGAGTAATTTTAATGGCAATATCTTCGCTGTAAGATGGAGGAAGATATGGAACGAAAGTACGTGCGATCATATCATTTCCGTTTTCATCATCGTTTAGTTGATCGTCTTCAATTTGTGGAAGCTGATCGACAATGGCACAGTTTTCTGNTCAACAAGGTTTTTCTGACGAAGTTGCGCAGATTCGATTTCTCCACCTGGCATTAACTTGTGTAATTCGGGCCAATGTAGATCAGCTGAACTAAATGTGAAGAATATCATCCCTTGCGAATCCAGCTGTTTGATCATATCCGACAGCTCGTACCGTCGTGCCATCCAAAATTGTCGCGATCCGCGCAATCCTTCGCCATACCTCATTATTCGATCAGCCATATGTTTATCACCTGTCGCAATTCTTTCTTGGATATCATTGACAGTAATTTCGCCATCATTTAAATTCTGTTTGACATATATTTTCCCTTCTTGCAATGCCCGCCATCGCATCAAAGAATTTAATGCGAAATACCGCCAACGGGTGTGCCACCCGAATCTCCCATCTTGGTATTTAAGTAGATGCTTGAAATATTCTGCTGGCTTAACTTCTTTAATTCGTTCTGCACGGAGATCTGCATCGCCAGTCGGATATAATGTTGGAAATGCCATTGCAATATAACCCGGAGTTTGGAACTCATTAATAGGTTTATTGTCAATTTGTGGCCATGTCATAAGTGGATTTTGGGATTGTATACGATCAAGAGTAATTTTAATGGCAATATCTTCGCTGTAAGATGGAGGAAGATATGGAACGAAAGTACGTGCGATCATATCATTTCCGTTTTCATCATCGTTTAGTTGATCGTCTTCAATTTGTGGAAGCTGATCGACAATGGCACAGTTTTCTGGTAGTGATTGAAGAGCTTCATTGTCAATAATAACATCAGCATAGTAACGGTTGTTGGCTTTCAACCATTGTAACG
>PQFF01000544.1:39756-72212 GCA_003547095.1 Diversispora epigaea | reverse complement strand
ACTCATTACACTTACATTTTATACATACACATTTAGCTTCTTCATTGAAGTGGAGTTATAGAATTAACTCAACACACACACACACCCTTAACAAAATAAGAGTTTCGGTCGAACTCTTACAGTAGTCTTTCTGAAGTTAAAACATTTAACACATCTTTTGATAAAATCTGTCACTTATTACAATGTTCTAGAGATTGGCATATAACTATCTATGGCTTAAGCGATTTTAATTTGGCTTTATTATATGATGATGATGCTTGTGTTAAATGCCTACCTAAAAATTCATTGGCATCTCGTCTAATTTATCAGTTCACAAGACAAGATAATTTATCACCAATTCTTGGTCCTGCCTTATTAGTAGATAACTGCAGAAGGTTAACTCTAAATAATTTTCGATGTTTTTTAAAAAGGCTATATGATAAAGAAAAAATAGAAAACACTGATAAAAAAATGTCAGAACTTAAAAAATTTTATATGGAATTACGCATTAAAAATCTATCATTAAGTACAGCTGAAACAATTATCAGAACTGGAACATATTAGCAGAACTAGTATTAAGGGTGCTAAAATATTTATAGTTCATGCCCAGAATTGGGTAAGTTAGGCATATAATTCTCAAGAATATTAATTTTTGCATGTAATTCAGCTTGCTTTTTTTGATGATAATATTCTCTTTTTTGATACTTACTCGCATGATTCCGGCATGCACCATATATAGAATATGTTAGCTTACAACAACCATATTCTTTACAAAGAATCCATGTTGGAGAATTCTTATGAAGTTTGCACCCTTTCAGTTGATTGTAACCTCGATCGCAAATTTTGCCAGTTCTAAGAATATAAGGGCAACGATAGAGTCCCATATTTATTATAATAACAATTGTATAGAATAATTAATTTTATTTTAAAGTTTTTCAGGTTAAGTATAATACTTTTATTTCTGGGTTAAGTATAATACTTTTAGTTTATAACTATATATAGCATATACAAACAACACATATATAAATCAATAAAATGAGTTTGTCTAGTGAAACAAAAAAACTTCTGCGTGAATCGTTACAACAACAGTGTCTAAATCAAAAATTCATTGAATATAATGAGGCAAAAAAGCTTTTTACAGGTTTAACGGATCTTAACTATAAACATGACCATAGAAAACATACATTTTATAAATACTGGCTTGCATCTAATGGTCACGCTAATAAAAATGATACTGCGCTTTTAGATGCATATCAACTCGAAGAGATTTATTCTAAATATATAATTCGGGTGGCAGAAAAAGGTTATACAGTGATCGATCACCTTACTGAAGTTTATAGAATTTCTGATACTCATGAATGTATTGATGGAAACCAACCCTTATGCTTAATTATTGATATTGATGCAAGGCAAAAACCTGATCTATCTAATCCTGAACTCCTTTTTTTAGATGATAAAAAAATTACTCGTGGAGATTTGATGTCTTGAATTTTAATCACTTGTGCAGATACGTTAAACCTTATATCAGAATATATGCTTTCCTTAAATTCTTTTGCATTAGCAAGTTCATCGAATGCTAATAAATGCAGTTGGCATATTGTTTATCCTTATACTCGATTTATAGATTATAGAGAACTTAAGGGTTTTACTAAAAAAGTTATTGAACTAGTTGGAGAACCTTATTTGAAATTTATTGATGTTGGCCTTTCCAAGACACGCTTTAGTCTTCAATTTCTTGGATCGGTAAAAGAGAGACGCATAAAAAGACCTGCAATCTCTTCCGTGAAAAATGGATTTCAAGAGCTAGAAAATTATTTAATTCAACCAAAATTAGATTATTCTGAAATCTGGTCACGCAGAAGAGGAATTTAAACCTATCAATAATGATGATGCTTTGATTAAAGGAGCCAATTTAGTTATTGCAAAATATGGGTGGTTTCAGATCAGAAAAATCAAGAAAGGGTTCATAAACTTTGAAAAAAAGATCAACTTTATGGATTTATTCGAAAAAATGTGTATTTTATACTTAAGTGCTATCGCCAAAAACAATACAAGCCAGAGCACAAGAGCCTTAGCTTCGATAAGGTATCAGACAAAGTTAAGTCGAAAGAGAAGTCAAAATGGAGATTAATTGAAAGATTACCTAAGGCTGTATTTACTCCACATCAATTTTCTGAATTACCTGAAGAAAGTATTAATGTAAAAGAAATGGAAGATGTCCTAGATGCTTTCCCAGACTTTTTAAGTAAAGAACCTAGCATCACTCTTATTCGATCTACTGTGGGTACTGGAAAAATGAAAACATTTTGGCATCTTTAACTTAAAGTGATATTAATTTACCTTGTACTATCTGGGTTTCATATCGCAAAACCCTTAGTAATGAATCTGAAACTAAACTTAAAAAATTGGAAAAATTCGATTTCAAAGTAGGACAATATCAGAATATTGTAGTCGATCTAAAAACACGTGAGTAGGATTTTATTATTGTACAAGTTAAAAGTATTCTTCGTCTTGATTTTCAAGGGAGTCATTTCTGTATAGCAATTTTAGATGAAGTGAATGCCATTATGCGTCAAATGGCTAGTGGAGTTCACGTTCGAAAATCTTCCAATGCTATGCGCGATTTATTAAATGTAACTACTCATGTCGTTGCTATGGATGCGTTTGCAAATGATTCGACTTTAGCTTTCTTAAAATCCTATCGGGATGAGAATGTTCAAGTTATTGATAACAAATATCAACCACGTAGAGGAGAAATTGTTAAACTTCTTTACGATCCAGATAAAGATTCAGAAGCTATACGTAAAGGTTTTAGGATGTTCCAAGAAAATAAGCATGTTGCATTTGTTATGACACCCTGTAAAAAGGCTCGAGTCTTAGCTAATCAAACATCTAAGTTACAAAAACCTGATGGTTCATTCATTTTATCACAAGTTTATTTTGGTCAAATAGATGGAAAGCAACACCAAGATGATTTTACTAATATTGATGCCACCTGGAGTTCTCTTGACTGTGTAATTTATACAAGTACTGTAGAAGCTGGTATCTCTTTTGAAATCTCTGGATATTTTGATGCAGTTATAAACATTACTAATATCGCCACTTTGGTTCATGTTGAAGCATTTGCTCAGATGTTATTCAGAATCTGCGATTGTCTATTGCATATAGTTTCCCTTTATTATAACAAAAAATTTGATATTTTCAAAGAACCATGTCAGAAACTTATTCAAGCTGAACTTTTAGCTTTAAGACTTACCAACAGCAATCAAAGGCCAGCGTGAATGTGATAAAATTTCTGATTGTTATACACTTAATTTATCTTCAGCAGTGAAAACCTATATCGAAGTTGAATATCAAAACGCTTATCAGCCAAATATTTTCCTGAGATTCTTTGTAGCCTTATTTCTAGTACTGGGGTAACACTTGAATTAATTTCAATAGAAAATACTGAAAAAGTTAACAGAAAAGAAGTTTCTCATACTATTAAGAATATTGAAAAAAAATTAAAAGTGCAGATGCGAAATTAATAATTAATACCTCAGATATTAGCTCTGATGAAGCTGAAATTCTTAAGTAAAACTCTATACGCTCTTTTACTGATAACATAACCTTGCAACAACATTATTTGTGGAAAATATATGCTTTAGGCGATATCAGAAGTAAAAATGATATTCAAGACTGAAGCATGAACAATAACGATTGGATTAAACTTTGTGATAAAGATTTTGTGGAAATATACAATAATCTTGAATCTTTACAACATTTTAGGAGGCTGACATATTTTAGAAGACAAGGTTTCAATGTGACAAATTTTATAAAAAATCTGGAAGTCAAAAAAGAAATGCAATAGGAAGATTCATACGATTCTATGGATCTATCTTCAGTCGATTTACATAAATTTTATTCAGTAAAACAATGGAAGGCGATATATAATCTTGTCCAATCGATAAGTTTTAGAGATATAGATGACACGAATATTCTTTCTGGTGATGATGTGACAAAAGTTTTCAAACAATCACAGAAAAAAATTATTAAAATTCGAGAAGATGCATTGTTATTCTTTGGCTTTAAAACTAGAGCTAAAGGAGTATCAGATCTCAAAGCTACAGTAAAATTAATTAATGCAATTGTTGGTAATTGGTGTGGTTATATCATAAAAAGTAAACGAAAATTGGTAGGATCTAAAGGACAACAGATTTGAAAATATTTATATCAAATTAATCGAAAGCCATATAAAAGTAGTGATTTTATTACTCAAGAGGAAATAATGATTAAGAAGTTAGATAATTCTAAATATGTCTCTATAAATCCAATTCTTCCATCATATAAACCAAAAACAAATAATGAAATTCAGGATCCTTTTGATTCTATACTTATTACCAATAACACTACTTCAAAATATGCAGAACATAAATTATTTGACTTATCTAGTAATGCGATTTATGAAAAAAATTTATCATTAGAAATGCAAATTCAAAATCAATTAATTGATTCAGATAAAGAAGATCCTTCTCAAGGTATATGTTATGACGATACCATTATTGGTGAAGCTAGCACAGTTGAGAAAAAAATATCTGAATCCTTAATCACTTTGTGTTCACCTCCGACAATTTCTTTATCTTCAGAATATCTCATCAAAAATGAATCTGATATAGACACCTTTGTCCTTCTTTTACAGCAAAAAATTCAAATATCTTCAGAAAAGCTAAAACAATGGAGAACCAAGATTGTCTTTGAAATGCGAGATAATCAAAATTACTGGAAAAAAGAACGTGAAAGTATAAATGAAATTAATTTCTTGGAATATAAACGAAATTTTGAGACTAAAATGGGTGTTCCCACTACTTCATATAAAAAAGAGTTGAAAAAGAAATCTTTAGCCCTTATTAAATATGCGTAATTGTTATAAATCTTTTAACGAAGCAGGTATAAGGTGTTAAGACAATATTATCTAGTTAAGTAGTAATTTCTGGTACAAAGAGATTGTTACTTTTAGTTAGTTATTTATTTCAGGTAAGAACTTCTTACAATAAGTATGAGAAAAAATTCAAATAAAAAATTAACACTCCAACACCTAGATTGTATAAAGGGGTTTTTATGTTGTGTAATTTTGATCGAGGTAAGTATTTCCAATATATAGAGTAAGGTAAATTAGCCAATAACCATTTTTGTGTTGTCTTATTTTTTTATATAAAATGAAAGTACTCAAAGACACTAACTATACGAAAAAGAGTTCCAGAATTGAAAAATATAGTAAACTTTTAGTATTACACAAAGGTAAAATAGCGAAGCTAGTGTCTTTGACACATATTATAAGAAAAAATATAAGAAAAAATTTCACTTTTATGTAATACCAAATGGGGATATTATTAGATTAATATGAAAAAAATTGAGCTTTTACGTATTACCAAATAAGTGATAACACTTTGGCACATAGTACCTCATCCTTGATCAATATTTGAGTGCATCATGGGGATATCCAATATCAAAATCGGTAATATCCAAAGGTAAAATTATGTATTTTTGATACTAACTCCATTATTACAAATATATATAAAATAAAATTATGCTTTTACGTATTACCAAATAAGTAAAAACATAGTACAATTTTAGTAATACCCAAAGGTAAAATTATGTGTCTTTGACACTAACTCTGTTATTACAGATATATATAAAATAAAATTATGCTTTTACGTATTACCAAATAAGTGAAAAAATAGCATAGTTTTGGTAATACCCAAAGGTAAAATTATGTGTCTTTGACACTAACTCTGTTATTACAGATATATATAAAATAAACACTGGTCGAATGAACAAAAATCGGAATCCTATTGATGGCGGAAATATGCATAAATCGGACATCCTATTTGTGAAAATTCATAAATCGGAAATTCCTATTTATAAATCGGAAAAAATCGACTGCCTATACTTAATAAATCTTAGCAAATTTAGCCATCAATCGGAATCCTATTCATGATAAAACTGTCCTATTTTTTTCCATTCGACNTATGTGTCTTTGACACTAACTCTGTTATTACAGATATATATAAAATAAAATTATGCTTTTACGTATTACCAAATAAGTGAAAAAATAGCATAGTTTTGGTAATACCCAAAGGTAAAATTATGTGTCTTTGACACTAACTCTGTTATTACAGATATATATAAAATAAAATTATGCTTTTACGTATTACCAAATAAGTGAAAAAATAGCATAGTTTTGGTAATACCCAAAGGTAAAATTATGTGTCTTTGACACTAACTCTGTTATTACAGATATATATAAAATAAACACTGGTCGAATGAACAAAAATCGGAATCCTATTGATGGCGGAAATATGCATAAATCGGACATCCTATTTGTGAAAATTCATAAATCGGAAATTCCTATTTATAAATCGGAAAAAATCGACTGCCTATACTTAATAAATCTTAGCAAATTTAGCCATCAATCGGAATCCTATTCATGATAAAACTGTCCTATTTTTTTCCATTCGACTAGTGAAAATTATACTTTTACGTATTACCAAATAAGTAAAAATATAGCACAGTTTTGATAATACCCAAAAGTAAAATTATTACAGATATATATAAAATAAAATTATGCTTTTACGTATTATCAAATAAGTGATAACACTTTGGCACATAGTGCCTCATCCTCAGCAATTAAATGATGGTAGATAACAATTCGGCACTATGTGCCTTATTCTCTGCAATTAAATAGATAATAAATGGCAAATTGTAAAAATTGTTTCTAAAAAAAGTGACCCACAAAGGTATATCAGTAAATTTTTTTAAACGTAAGCCTTCGAAGTCCTTCACTCCGATAACCTTCGAATACCTCCAACATAAATGTAATATTTACGAAGGTTATTGGTACCGAAAACCTTCATTTTTATTAATAAAACGTAATACTCCGGAGGTTATTGATATCGATAACCTTCAATAACCTTCACTTTATCATAATAAACGTAATATTTACGAAGGTTATTGGTCTGATAACCTTCAATAACCTTTGAAAACGAAATTATTACAATAACCTCCGACATAAAAAATTTCCTGATGTAAAATTATTACAGATATATATATAAAATAAAATTATACTTTTGTGGGCCACCAGGTAAGGATAACAATTTGGCACTACGTGCCTCATTCTTGAGTGATATTCGAATGCATTATAACAGATAACAATTTAGCACTATGTGCCTCAACCTCGATTAATATTCGAATATAATATGCAAAGCTAATAACTGCTAACAATTTGGCAATCAAATAAATTATAAATAACAGATTGCTAATTCAGTACTACGTGCCTCATCCTCAGCAATCAAATAATGATATCGAATTTGGATTTCTAAAAGAATTAGAAGTTGTTGTAAGGGAGGTACACAGGGGCTTCAAAGGTTATAACCACTCATTTCTAAAATGCATCTTATGTAGCAAATGTGATTTAAGCATCACACAGAGGGGCCACACATCTTTGATGCACCAAAACTGAATCATACGTCACTCTTCTGACGCAACAAAACTGAATCATATGTTACTCATCTTATGTCACAAATGCGATTTGAGCCTCATAACCTATACTAAGTGAAAATCCTGGGGCGCCACAATATAATTATATTGTGGCGCCCCAGGATTTCCACTCAGTTGCATGCCACTCAGATATTAATCTAAGTATAAATAATATCTTCAATGGCTGGATTGTCAACATTCATTTTGTATTTTCATTAAAGTAATGAAATTTTCTTTTTTGCAAAGAAAAGTAAACCAATTTCAGATTTTAAAGTATAAACCTGATCTAAACTAGAAACTAAATTTTGATATGTTTCATGCAATATCATAATATTTCTTAAGATTAATAATAAACAAATAAAAGATTTAACTTGAAATGTTTGTGGTGATAATGGAATTTTTGCATAATTGAAATCCCAAAAGGCCTGGGTTTGGGTTTGGCTATTTCAAGATATGAAAATATCTTGATATGCCTCATATTGTAGAATGGATCACATGTTGAAAAATCAAAAGTCTATAAGTTATCCACAAATCATTGAACGTTTTTCTTAATTAATTTTTGAAATATTGGGTATTTGATAAAAAAAAATAATATGAAGCTATATTTTCTTTACTATAAAGTTATTTAATGACTTTTTGATAACAATTTTATTCTATGATCCAAAATGTACATTGTATTTCTTGCATCACTTTTCATCTTGAAGATCAAAAAGTTGATATTGGAATAATTTTACATTATTATTAAATATTCACGTCCAATATAAAAATAAATACTATATAGTTAATTAAATTATTTGTTGGGTGATATTTTGGGAGGTGGTTGTAGCTGTCAGTTCGAATCTATTAAATATGCTTTGACAATAAAATAAATTTCTGACACGATAATGAAATTTATCCATTGTTTCATCTATTATAATACTAATGAAAAAATGCAAATTTCTGAATTTTTTAAAATCTGCAACTAGAGAATAAGTCGGCAATCCCTGCCATTTAATTTATATAAAAATAAATTCAAAAAATTAATTGTTTTTTGAGTTATTACTTCATTTCAAAAATCAAAAGGAAATTTGTTGTGATGAAAAAAAAGAAAAACAGGCCTTGATGTTATTTTTAAAAGGGAATTCTTGCGGTGTGAGGCTGAATCGCGCGAAAAGACAATAATTGATTTCAGGTAAGTTAAAAAATTTAATATATATATACATAATTCATACCTTTATCAAGTAAAAATCAACAAAGAAATTTGCCTTGTAAACCATTCATCTACTTATTAGATGAAACAATGATTGATAAGCTCAAAAAAAAAAAAAACACAACTAATAATGTTAATCAAAACAATGTCAAAGTCATCGCTCTCTGACTAAAACAAGCAAGATTTATTTGAAGAACGAACTGGACAAAACAACCACAACCGTCGAAATATTCAATCGGAAAGACTAGCGGATAAGAATTAAATAATGCTAGACAAGAATTTAAAAGATTCTAAACAAGAATTAGCAAGTAAAATTTTGATCTTATCTAACTATCATTATCACATTCTTTATCAATTTACTTTGAGATGAAATATGATAATTTACAGATTTATTGAAAAATGCTTTGCTTAGTATTGATTGATGATATATTACAATATTATCTGTTATTTATTATATACCGTACATTATTATCTTACCTAACCATTTTTAAGAAGGCATTGTAAATTTGATTTTTTTTTTTTAAAAAAAAAAAAAAAATTATTCATACTTTTTTTGTGCCCAAAATCTATAAAATTTCGTGGAGACACTATCTATTATCGTTTCATTTTCTACAATAGCCCACAACTTTTTATATTCATCCTGTGTTATTCCCATATGGTCAGCCACCATTTCAATACAAACATCATCATTAAACCAACTAGTGAAATTATCAAATGTAGTAGTACCAATAAATCCACCCTTATTCCCGAAAATTACGGGTTTAACGGTACATTGAATATCTTCCACTTGTTTTGTTGAATAAAGTAAGTATTCAAGTTTTGTAGTAATTGTACAATTAACACCTCGTAATATTAGACATTCTGTAACTGTAGTAAAAAAAATTAATAATTAAAAAGAGATGTACGAATAATGAAATAGATGTTACACATATTTAATGTTAAATTTTTCTTACAACTTTTAAGAAATTTAGAAAAGGTAGGAGCATTCTCCGGTGATACAAGATCCGCCTCACAAAATTCTATCCAACCTCCGGGTTTTGTTACTCTAAAAAAAAGAAAAGAATTTATTAATATCACAATTATGCTAGTAAATAAATTCGTATTATTCAATTACCTTATCATCTCGGCGATACTTTGTTCCCATTCGTTATCTGTGAATTCCGTCACGAAATCGGACATCCTCACAAAATCAAATTGATTCTCATCGTAAGGTAAATTTAATAAATTACCTTTTATTATTTTTGTGTTGGATGGATAAGGTATAGTGGTACAAGGATTTAAATCTATGCCAAAGTATTCAGGTTTCGGATACATATGTGCCTTTTCAATATGTAGATTTATATATGTTAATATACAGTATGAAAATTAGCCAAGGAATAATTTTTTTTTTCAATTATTATTTACCATCTCAATTAGCCATGTTCCAGATCCGCATCTTTTTTTTTTTTTTAAAAAAAAAGTCCAAATTCTCAAATTAAAACTAATACCATAGCATACATATAAAAAAAATCATCTAAACTTTTATTCCATGGTAAATATATACAAACCCAACATCCAAAATTTTTCCAGTCATTGTTAGAAATTCTTCTATGGGCGACGAGTATGCGCACCCAAACAATTTATTCATGGCANTCGTTATCTGTGAATTCCGTCACGAAATCGGACATCCTCACAAAATCAAATTGATTCTCATCGTAAGGTAAATTTAATAAATTACCTTTTATTATTTTTGTGTTGGATGGATAAGGTATAGTGGTACAAGGATTTAAATCTATGCCAAAGTATTCAGGTTTCGGATACATATGTGCCTTTTCAATATGTAGATTTATATATGTTAATATACAGTATGAAAATTAGCCAAGGAATAATTTTTTTTTTCAATTATTATTTACCATCTCAATTAGCCATGTTCCAGATCCGCATCTTTTTTTTTTTTTTAAAAAAAAAGTCCAAATTCTCAAATTAAAACTAATACCATAGCATACATATAAAAAAAATCATCTAAACTTTTATTCCATGGTAAATATATACAAACCCAACATCCAAAATTTTTCCAGTCATTGTTAGAAATTCTTCTATGGGCGACGAGTATGCGCACCCAAACAATTTATTCATGGCAATATTGTGAGCAATACTTCGACTAATATCTGATTCCTTAGGAATATAAATATTCGAAGAAGTAATGCTACCACAATCTGAATTTGATTCAAAGGAACTAATACTATTTAACGATTGCGTATTATTATTGTTTGATTTGTTTGATTTGTTTGACCTGTTTGATAGTGATCTAGCTCTACTCTTCTTTTTTCGTAACTTTTTCTCTGTCATCAAACGTTTTGATGCGCTGTTTCCCATTTTTATTTATTTTTTCTATTGTTAATTGAAAATTTATTGGTTTTATTAATTTTATTTATTTAATTAATTAATTAATTATTTAATTAATTAATTAATTATTTAATTAATTAATTATTTATTTAATTATTTAATTCAATAATTAATTATTTATTTAATAATTATGATTTGGTAGTTTAGAATATATTGTGTTAGAGAACATAATTTAAATTTTTCATAAAAGACTATTTACAATTCGATAATTGAAAAAAAATTTGAAAATAAAAATTGATGAAAAAAAAATACAAAGTATCTTTATATAATATCCAGTTTCACAAGGTTTACCTAACATTCATTTTCATTAATATTAATGATAATATAAAAAATTTAACCTTTTACACAGCATAAACAACATATATTTACCTTTTACAAATTCATCGAAACAATCTGATTTGCACAAATCAGGACGAGACTTGGTTATGCTATCTATAGAATTAATAATCTTCGTTGACTTTCAATATAAGCATAAATGGTTAAGATCGATTTTAAATAACTAATTTGAGTCTAATCGGAAAATTATGTGTATATTATATGAAATTTTATTTTAATTAAAGTTTTATATGATGAAATTGCCGCATAAATGTATCAGTAATGCGCGTGTGTAAAAATTGTGTATTTCACAATAATTAATTATAACCATCAATATGGGTTACGAAGAGTTACGAAAGTTGAGCGTTTATTTTATTATTATTATTATTTTAGTCACACGATAACGATAAAATTTTAACTAATTAATTATTAATTAACATATAAACATAATAATAATAGATAATAATAGAAAAATTTATTAATTAAAGTAATTAAATAACCTAAATAACTTATTAGATGTTAAAAGCGCGTCGGAATCTAAGAATATCGCAACACTAAACTAAACCAAAAGTAACCGTCATCACAAAATTTCATTCAACTGCTCTTATTAAGGTATAGTAAATTTTATACACGGATTAAAATAATCTAAAATAATTTAGAACTTTACTATACATGTAATGTAATTCTATTTTTAAAAAGATTTTCCATTCCTCGTTGATGATATAAATTTCAAACTTTTTACCAATTTAATAATTAATGAATGTAATGGTTCTAAATCTACTATGGCATTTCTTTTATTTCAAATAAGATATGAAAAAAACTATAAATTTTATATTACTGATTATAAAATACCAAAACGAGTTAGAATTATCATTAGAATTGTAAATTATAAATTAAAAAAATTACGAAATAAACACAAATCTGTATAAAATAAACTAAGATGTAGGGGAATTCCTTTAGGAGTCCACAAAAATGACTGTACGTACTATAAACAAATATGAATAAACAATTTTTGAGAAACATAATAATATCTTTTCCAAAGAGAAATTTCCTAGTAGGGATTTACTCCGAAAAAAACGCTTGAATAAAATTCTCACGAAGTAATCCAATAATTGAGATAGCATTTTTTCTACCTTAATAACAATACATTCATAAAATAATGGTTACGTAATGACAAAATATTGAACACAAACCTTTCATCAAGATCAAGAATGATATATTCCTTTGCGATCATCAAATCAAATATTGGTAAAAGTTGGTTTTGTTTGTCTAATTCTTATAACATAACGCATAATTATTAAAGTTTATCTTGAAATGGATAATAATAAGTAATTATATGAATTATATTACAATTCATTTCTAATATGTTCAATATTTTGTATTTATAATCAAAATATTTATGTCTCTGTTACAATTATGAATATATAAAGGAATATAAAGTTTCTATTACTCATCCCGATTATGGGTTATCGTTTAAGTACAATCAAAATTATCCAGGATATTGTATTTCATGGTTAATGATATTATACAGGTTCTATGTAAATCATCACAATTTTAACATCTAATATTAAAGAATCTTTCGAGTTAGTTAATTGATTATTTGAAACATTAATTTTTATATATATATGTTTCATAAATCTTTTTTTATTAAAAACTAGAATTATTGTAAAATTTTAATTTAATAGAATTGTTCTAATTACCAACTAACTTGTTAATTTAATTCTTTGATCTTCTAGTGAAAGTTTGAACATTAAGATCTCATTTATTTTTTTTCACCGCATAATCTGAAACTCTAAGAATGTAATTTCTTTTTCACTGTATGGAACTTATTACTTTTAAATTATTCATTCTTGGAAATAAATATAATATAATTTCATATTTAATCGTAATAATAATAACCCCCCCCCCCCCAAAAAAAAATTCAATTTCAAGGTTTTCTTGATTATAAATAAATATTCCCCATCCATAAGTAAACAGCAAAATGCTTCTTATAAAGAAACTCTTATTGTAACAAACATGTAAATATATTAAGTCAAGGACAGAACAAATATTATAAAATAATTATAATCTTACCTCTAATGGAAAATATAGATGATTGATATTCAAATCCAAAAGTTAAAAATAATCTCCTATTCATAGAATCAACCAAAATTTTTTTGCCAATAAACTTTTAANAATCTTTTTTTATTAAAAACTAGAATTATTGTAAAATTTTAATTTAATAGAATTGTTCTAATTACCAACTAACTTGTTAATTTAATTCTTTGATCTTCTAGTGAAAGTTTGAACATTAAGATCTCATTTATTTTTTTTCACCGCATAATCTGAAACTCTAAGAATGTAATTTCTTTTTCACTGTATGGAACTTATTACTTTTAAATTATTCATTCTTGGAAATAAATATAATATAATTTCATATTTAATCGTAATAATAATAACCCCCCCCCCCCAAAAAAAAATTCAATTTCAAGGTTTTCTTGATTATAAATAAATATTCCCCATCCATAAGTAAACAGCAAAATGCTTCTTATAAAGAAACTCTTATTGTAACAAACATGTAAATATATTAAGTCAAGGACAGAACAAATATTATAAAATAATTATAATCTTACCTCTAATGGAAAATATAGATGATTGATATTCAAATCCAAAAGTTAAAAATAATCTCCTATTCATAGAATCAACCAAAATTTTTTTGCCAATAAACTTTTAATCTAACATCCCCACGTTTATTTTTTTTATTTTTTTTTTCGCTTTTCTTTCAATATAAATAAATATTAATAAAATTTAAGATTTTGATTACCAAAATAATGCATATGCACGCACAAAATTGACTAACAACCAAACTAATGTTTCTAAATGAAAATAAATCCTTTCTAAGGAAAGAAGAAATGTAAACTTATTTTAACAGCAAAAGAATGAAATGAGAAGCAAGTCAACATTTCTGTGAGATCCTAAAAATGCAAAAGTTAGTACCATTCAGAATTCATTACTAATATAATAGTACTTTGCATGATAAAAGGATGTTATGTTAGTAAATTTAAATCAAAAATTATGAAATCAAACATAAACAAATAATAAAACAATAAAACAACTCAAAGTATTGGAAACAGAAAACCTTTGACACACATGTTTAAATATTATCGATTGTATAACTATCTGCTTGTAATAGTAATTATAAAGAAGTTTGAGCATAATAAGTAGGCACAGTGCAGAACCTCTATAATAAAAACTTGGTTATAGTAAAAATTGATTAACTTTTTTTTCAAATATAGAAATAAAAATTCTAAATTGTTGGCCTTAGTAGTTTTATTTTTATAATATTATTATTATCATTATTATATTATATAACTTTTATTATTTATTATTATACTTTGTGTAATAGACAGCATAATATAAAGCAACAATCAATAGTAGAAGAAACCTAAGCGAAAATCCCACAGAAAATGAATTAATCAAACTCCCCGATCCTAAGGTAAGTAAAGAATTTTTTTTAATCGTATAGATGCGTCCTTATATTGTGATACCACACAGTTGACCCAAATTTGAAATGAAAAAGTAGTAAGTATATAGGTACTATGGGTAATTTAATACTTACTGAAAATTTACATATTTATTTATTATAATGCTATATCTAAATTATAGGCGTTGTAACCATTAGTCTTTGTAAAACATTATATTTCATAATGGAATTTGATGTAGAACAGTTTACAATTTACAGTAACTCAATAAATAATATTCTACTATACAATGGCCATACATTGAGAAAAGTAACATTAACTTCATGGTCTGTTTACAATTGACAAAGGGTAAAAGAATTGATTTTAAACCGTACGAAAAAAAGGAAAAAATCTTTTATGGTCTGATACGGATTATGAGCTTATACCATGATACTATATCGTCACGTTCAAATGTTGTGTATCCGTCACACTCGGCGAATTTCCAATCGCAACTAACCTTCTCTGGAGGACAACCTTTTACCTTTTTTACTCCTTCGTATTTCCAGTGAGTGTTGGTGAACCCGCAAGTGATGGGTTCAACATATTTATTACATTGTGGGCATAGGCATTCATGTTCGTTAAAATAAAAATCAAAATCGCGGTAACCCCACTTGACAATGACTCGATTGTTGTAAGCTTCGCAGTTTAAATTTTTACAATATGCTTTGTGCTCAGAGAAAATATGAAAGAAAAATGTAAGCTTATTCCATCTCAATTTAATTTCGATAACATCAAATTTACCTTCAAGATTAAGACCACGCGTTGCTGTCATCCAATGAGGGCTTTCTTTAGACCACGGTTTTTTCTGGACAGATTTACTCAAATCCTGAAACTGAAAACCAGTGGAAAATCCACCACGTAAACGAAGTTCCAAAAGAAGAGTATCTCCTTGTTTAATACCAATTTCGGATAACATTTTCTCATCATCGACTTGTTTATCTTTGTAGATTAACCTTTGATTTTGAGGTTCGATACCTAACGGTAGAATGTTTTAAAAATTTTAAGAATTTGCAAAACTTCATTTATGATAAAGGTTCTTTTGAAATTTCTCTTTACAAAGTTAGTCAGTTTGTATTTTTTTATATTTAATATATTTTTTACCTTCTCTTTCTTGTAATCTATACTTTATATTACCAATAGTATCATCATCTTGTACTTCAAGGTCGGTAGTCTTTCCAGTGATGTGCTTGACGCAGATAATCATTTTCGTTGAGTAAAATTTTTAATAAAAAAGTTTGCTATGTAAAGATAAAAACTCAATTCAAGGATTTATTGTTTGTTAAAATAGTTTAATGAAATCCTCAATTTTATGAATGCGGAGATTTAAATAATATGACCCTCCGGTCGAATGCACCAATCGATCTATTAACACTAATTTAGTAAATTAGTCATGTTTATCTAACTTTCTTTTTCCAAACTGATACAGAGCTAAATTCTGTTAATCGCTAGTTTCACTAATACATACAATCGACTGACCTAATTTTTCACATTTGGTTAATTTTGATTTTTTCGCTGATCGCGAATTACACCTTCCCACTTCGGTAATTATTAATAGCAGAGCTGGTGTCTCTGACAAATAAAAACTTCGGATATAAAGCTAATTCGAGTTAACCAATGTTCTATGTATTACTACAACCCCATAATATTTTAACAGAACCTACTCGCAATGTAGTCGCAATCTAGTTGCTGTTAAATTTTTGCTATATAATGGTAAGTAAAAACCGTCTACTTCAGCAGAAGTGCAATAAAAAAAAATAATTCAGATTTTAATTGGTCGAATATGTGGACAAATGGTTGCGCTTATTAATCGATGAACGAAAAAATCGAAATTCAGAATATCATGATATTGCGGGAAGTGGTAGGATGGATTTCTGGGATAGCGTTGCGAACAAGATAAATGGATACTAATGCAAGTCGAAATTCCAAAATCTTGTAAGAAACCATAATGTAAGTGTAATAGGCGGAGATTCGATCGATATAATAAAAAACATTCTCACTTTACATTGTAATTCATACTAGTTAATGTGCCAGTATAAAGCTGGACGTCGAAACAAAGTTGGTGAACGATATTTTGAGGAATTTCGAACTTTCTTCTGGGAGAGACCACGTAAGTTTATCAAGCAAGCATTTGATATTAATTCAGGTATCGAGAGTTACATCATATAATAATTTTTTTATCTGGATATGAAAATAGAAACGACATTTGATTTGGTGCATAATGCAAACATTGCCACAAGACGTGCTCAAGAAAGACGCCATAACCGTACCCCACCTCTAACTTATGAGGAAGTGTCATTAATGTGAATCTCCAGCCCAGCTTGCCAAAGGGATCGATCAGCATCTTCCACCCGCAGAGTTCCTAGTAGAAGGGTTGAAATTAGCAACCTAGATAATGCAAATAATATTGCAAATGAGACACGAAAAGTGGAAGCTAAATTACTTCTTAATAGTGACATTTCTCCTAAAATAAATCTCAATTTGATAAATATACAGTAGCGGTCATAAGTATCCGACCCCTAATATTGACAAATGTTACATTATAAAATTTCCAGGGCATAAAGTGTGACATGACACCTGATCACTAGTACTTTCATAGGTTCGTGTAACATTTTTGGATGATCATCTGACATTGTGGCTAAAAAATGGAATTTTTTATTGAAAAATGATTTGTACAAACATCCAGCAGGACCAAAGTGGAGTTTTGCAAAAATAGCAGCCTATATTTACTGTAGTAAGACCACAGTTATTTATTGGGTCCAAAAATATTGTGAAAATAAAGATTTAAGTGATGAAGAGAGGTCAGGTCATCTGTGATGTTACAGGCATATTTTCATACTTTCCATTTATGAAGGAGTTTATAGTCATTCCAGGATAGGTCAGATAATACTAAATTAGAAAATAAGAAAGGAAAAATATAATTTTTGTAAATAAATTTTTAAATTTTAATTAAAAATAAGTAACTTTTTAAAAATTTTACTATAATAGCTAAGTAAACTTTAATGTGACCTATTTATAGATTGCTCTGGATCATGTCTATATACAGTGGCGATCATTTGTAATGCAACAAAAAAAAAATTTCGTTCAATCGAACTGTTTCGAACAATCCCGGAGATGTTCTTTTTTTTTGTTTTGTTTTATTATCTGTTAATAATGTTAGTTTATGATAGTGAAATCTTAATAATTACTATTACTACCAGTTCCGAAATAATTAGTCAAGTAATACGAAACACGTGTTGCGTTACTTTTGATCGTTTTTGACAAGAACCAGATGGTGATTATTGTGTTACATAAATATCACATAAAAAGTAAATTTTATTGTTTATTTTGTTTTTGCACCATGTTGCAACTCCTTAGTAAACAAGTTACAACACAAAAGTGTCATACAACCCCTAAAGAAAGAATCCAAATTCTTCTTTCATTTCAAAAAGGATACACAACAAGGGAAATATCAAGAGCATGNAGAAAGGAAAAATATAATTTTTGTAAATAAATTTTTAAATTTTAATTAAAAATAAGTAACTTTTTAAAAATTTTACTATAATAGCTAAGTAAACTTTAATGTGACCTATTTATAGATTGCTCTGGATCATGTCTATATACAGTGGCGATCATTTGTAATGCAACAAAAAAAAAATTTCGTTCAATCGAACTGTTTCGAACAATCCCGGAGATGTTCTTTTTTTTTGTTTTGTTTTATTATCTGTTAATAATGTTAGTTTATGATAGTGAAATCTTAATAATTACTATTACTACCAGTTCCGAAATAATTAGTCAAGTAATACGAAACACGTGTTGCGTTACTTTTGATCGTTTTTGACAAGAACCAGATGGTGATTATTGTGTTACATAAATATCACATAAAAAGTAAATTTTATTGTTTATTTTGTTTTTGCACCATGTTGCAACTCCTTAGTAAACAAGTTACAACACAAAAGTGTCATACAACCCCTAAAGAAAGAATCCAAATTCTTCTTTCATTTCAAAAAGGATACACAACAAGGGAAATATCAAGAGCATGACATATAAATCCATCTACGGTTTCTCGAATTAAAAAAAGATGGCTTGAAAACCACTCTGTTGAAAACTTGCCAAAATCAGGTCGTCCACTTATCACAAATAAACCAACTCAAAAAAAAATCATAAATCTCATTACCTCTCGCCGGTGTTCTTCTGCTGTTGAAGTTCAAAACCATCTACAAGAACAAGAAAATATTAATATTTCAGCACCTACTATTCAACGTATACTTCGAAATGATGGGTTAATATCAAGAGTTAAAAGAAAAAAACCTTATTTGAGTAAAAAATACCAAAAACGTTGCCTAGATTTTGCGCGAAAATATGAAAATTGGACAATAAATAATTGGTCAAAGGTAATATGGTCTGATGAATTAAAATTTAAAGTTTTTGGATCTGATGGGAAACAATATTATTGGAAGCACCCTGAGGAACCATTAAATTGTTTTCATATTAAGCCTACTGTGAAATTTGGAGGTGGATCCGTGATGATATGGAGATGCTTTACGTCACGTGGTGTTGGTAGCTTTTGTAAAATCGATGGAATGATGAATGCCGAATTATATCAACAAATACTTCGTGAGGATCTCTTAAATACTATCAAAGTTCAAGGATTTGCTATCAAAGATATAATTTTTTAACAGGATGGAAACCCTAAACATACAGCAAATTCAACAAAACGATGACTTCAAAGTAACAAAATAAAGGTTTTGGATTGGCCTGCCCAATCTTCAGATCTTAATCCCATAGAACATTTATGGAATAAAATAGATCGTCATCTTCATTATCTCCCTGAACAAATTTCGGGTAAGGAGGACTTGTGGATCAAAATTCAACAGGTTTGGCAAGAGATTGACATTGATACTTGTACCAATTTGATCCACTCTATGCCAGAAAGAATTCGTGATGTTATTAAGGCTCGGGGAGAATACACAAGATGGTAGTGTGTTTCATATTCAATCTAGTATAAACAAAAAAAAAAAGTAATATATATTAATTTGATTTATTGGGTTAAGTGAATTGTGTTAGAAAAGAAAATAAGAAATGCAACAGTACTTTCTGAAAAAAAAATTAAATTTTAGAAAAATTTTTTTTTATTTTTTATTTTAATTTTTTTTATTTGAAACTGTAACCATTGACAAATAAAAATAAAAAATAAAAAATAAAATATTATTGAATTTGTACTAAAAAAAAATAATTTTATTAAATCAAAATCGTGTTGCATTACTTTTGATCNTTGATACTTGTACCAATTTGATCCACTCTATGCCAGAAAGAATTCGTGATGTTATTAAGGCTCGGGGAGAATACACAAGATGGTAGTGTGTTTCATATTCAATCTAGTATAAACAAAAAAAAAAAGTAATATATATTAATTTGATTTATTGGGTTAAGTGAATTGTGTTAGAAAAGAAAATAAGAAATGCAACAGTACTTTCTGAAAAAAAAATTAAATTTTAGAAAAATTTTTTTTTATTTTTTATTTTAATTTTTTTTATTTGAAACTGTAACCATTGACAAATAAAAATAAAAAATAAAAAATAAAATATTATTGAATTTGTACTAAAAAAAAATAATTTTATTAAATCAAAATCGTGTTGCATTACTTTTGATCACCACTGTATATTCCCAAAATTGATTTTAGATTTTTGAGATATTTCATCTTTTTGAAATTATAATAGTCGTTTTAAAATTTTTTATCTATTCAAACTTCAAACACGTAATATTCTCTTAATTTTAATAGAATAGGTCTGAAATTTTGATATGATATGCGCTATATTCTTGTCTTTGAAATTACTTAGTATAATTTTTGAGATTTACTTATAAAATAAAAAGTTTTATATGTAATAACCATTGATAATTATGTCTAATTTTATATAATTACATTATATTATAATTATAACATTACATCCAGAATTACTATTACAAAAAATACATATCAGGTACCTGATATTCTACATTTTACATATATTACACATATCTTACACATATCTACACATATCTTACATATATATTAGGTATCTGATATTATTAGATATTATACATGTTGTCAAAACTATTGAATTGAGTTAGATGCAATTAAAATTGAAAAAAATTGGAGTTGAGTCAAGACAAATTTTAATTTTTATTAGTGATTGACGCAATTAGTTGAGTCAGACACAATTAAAAATTAAAATTTTAAGAGTTAAATTAAGGTCAAATTAGTTTTGACGACATGTATATTATATATATATATATTATACATGTCATTAAAACTATTGAATTGAGTCAGATGCAATTAAAATTAAGAAAAATTGGAGTTGAGTCAAGGCAAATTTTGATTTTTACTAGTAATTGATGCAATTAGTTAAGTCAGACACAATTAAAAATTGAAATTTTAAGAGTTAAGTTAAGATCAAATTAATTTTGACGACATGTATAATATATATCTTACATTTATCTTACACTTATCCTACACATATCAGGTTCCCAATATTTGCTGAACTTTGACAAATGATTTACACTTATCTGGTACCAGATGTCTATATGATATATTATATTTCGGTCTGTACAGGGTCCTGTACATATGTTATTTATGAAAGTGAAGTAAAATTTTCTTTCATTGGTCAAAAATTTATAAAACTTATACATATCAGGTATTAGATATGTGTAGGTTTTATAAATTTTCAACCAGTATTTGTACAAATTTGATTAATAATTACATGTTAAATAATCAAAAATTGACAAAATTTTGATATAGATTAAATTAATTACAAATTGGTCAAAAATTAGCTATTTATTTGTGTATCTCCTATTTACATATCATTTACAAATTTTCTTGCCTGTTTGTATATCATCCACAAATCTCTTTGTTTATTTGTGTCTATTGTATCAAAAATTTTGTTTTTTTTTTTTTAATTTAATCAGTAAATTCTAAATAGTTATTATTTAGATTTTTATTATTATACTATCAGGGAAGACCCTGTTCTTGTTACTAATTTATTTTCTAAAAGTGAACTTCTTATAAAATTTTTATATTCTTTTCCAAAAAATTCATTAAGCGTAACTAAGCTACCAGTTATTTTACATGGTTTTATTATTTCTAATGCTACTTGTAATTTATCATTATTATAATTAGATTGAATATAACTAAGTAAAGTGTTTTCAGTTATTATTTTTAAAATTCAGGTTTGATATTTTGTTTACTATTATTAAACAAGCCTAAATTTTATCAAAAAAATAATTATATTATTAAGTACAATCCAGCTGATTTATGAATCACTTAATTTAATTTACTAATTTAATATTCTATTTATTTGCTCAAAACTATAATACCAGAAAAAAAATAAAGGACTATAATTCAAGACATATTCATATATATAAAGACATATGTGTAGATTTGGGCTTATTTTTTTTCTGATTCATATTTTAGTTTGATTAGTTTATTCATTTTGAGAAGTTTACTAAATACTATATTTAATTTATTTTTATTAAGTTCACGACTTGTTAATATTTAACAAGTACACACAAATATGTAAGGATTCTTCTATCATTATTTGGTAGGAAGTCTTATGTTATTGGTATTGCAAATATTAAAATAAAAGTTTTTCATATGTCAGCTGTATAGTTTGAAAACCTATTTTTGGTTATTATCCTGGTTGGTCTATATCCAAGGTTACTTGTAATCTTTATCTCATCTGCTCTTTTTTGCATTATTTTTAATTTATTATTATCTAAAATACCACCTTTTATCCAAAACGATTCCTAGGAATAAGCAATTACATAAGATCACACTGGTCAAACAAAAATCAGAATCCTATTGATGGTGTAAATATGCATAAATTGGACATCTTATTTGTGAAAATTTATAAATCTTAGCAAATTTAGCCATTAATTGGAATTCTATTCATGATAAAACCATCCTATTTTTTTCCATTTGACCAGTGTCAACTACACAAATGTATACAGGATTAAAATATGGTAGACGATATATCTCCAACTAACAAACATGATTTTGTTTTACATGCTCTCTTCTCAAATCATTAGTATAGATAGATTTTTTCATGAATTTTTATCATATATTTTTATCATATTTTTATTAATAAAGATTTCGATTAGAGAGAAGCAAAGCTAAATATTTTTTATTTTGGTAGAAATGACACTTCCGTGTCTCATGTGATGTATATATCATATTTATTAATAAAGATTTCAGTTAGAGAAATGTACAATGTACCAAGTATTTTTTCGTGTGATATGTTATTTGAATATATCCGTATTTTATGTAAAACAATGACAAACACTCAATCTAAAATTAATTCGCTGGAAGAATTAAATTCCAAGTTCAAAGCTGAAAATGTTAAGGTAAGACAAGGGCTTAAGACCAGAATTGAGGTGTTAGAGAAATATTGAATAGATATTGCTACTGAAAGAGCTGATCTTAAAGCTAGAATTGTGGAATTAGAACATGGTGTAATGATACTTAAAAAAGAATTGGGATTTAAGAAAAACCGCAAATTTCAGACTAAATGCATTCAGATGGTTAAAAAAATTCTTGAAGAACCGCAAGTTGAATATCGCCCCTCTTTCTTGAATGTCGATGCATTGTTTCAAAAATGTCAAATTGCATTAGAGGTGCAAGGGGCTCAACATCGGCTTCATCACACTAGCTGGTATAAAGATGTCAAAAAACTGTTAATAATGATTGACAAAAAAGAACCCTATGCCAAGATAATGGAATTTTCAGAAATTGTTATTCCAGTTTGTTGATCAAGCATCCGATCTTCTATAATATAATACATGTAACTCTATCAAAATAGATTAATATTCGTGTGACCTGTAGCTCACATTGGTTCGCCTTCGAACCTGACTACACGGACTATTACATTTTTATTTTATGATTGCGAACGTGAATTTATTGCTTGGACAATCACGTTCTGAGACTGCTTTTATTTTTTTGATCGATTTGATGCGGATCTCGATTATCTTGTAATTGAAGCAATCATGGCATATTTCTTACGTAATTCAAGCAATCATGGCATATTTCTTACGTAATTCTGAAGATATATAATCAGATCAATTTATTTTAAAACAATATAACTCACTATCCAAATATGTCTACTTCTGTAAACGAAGAGAAAGGTAAGCACACACGACTGCATTTGAATATTCTAAACTTATGTCCATTTTTCTCAGTTATAACTTTGTTACAGAAAAGAAGAGTAAATTCAAGATATTCAAGTTTTTGAAGTCCATCGTAAAGACTAGAAAGAAAGGTTCAGATTTTTATCATTGTTAAGAATTCCATAGTTACTAAATGAGAGATTTAATTCTCAATAAACACTTAATGATACAGCATCCGAGACACTAAATCCTACCACGACTGAAATTTCCAATCCACCTGAGACAATTGAGTCCCTTCACAAGTATGAAACTGAACCGGGACAAGCACAGAAGTTTCTGGGTAAGGCTGAAATTTATCTGAATAACGTATAAGCAATACATATGGCAGTGCTTTGATATTGTCTCTAACCAATTTCTTTGTAGATTTTGTGGGCCAGAACTTCAGGTGGCCTGCTTCAATGGAAGATTGCGACAGAGGCATGACCTTCTTTTTCTTGGTTGACGAATCTGCCTTGAAATTTGATGATGAAGCAGCATTCAACCTTATCTTCTTCTATAACAATATCGATAAAGGAACATTTGATGAGCATCAGGACAGCTGGGTGTTGGTCTATAATCAAGAAGTGAAAGGATACGGGTCAGAATATACGGGCAAGGAATTAGAGGACCTCGAACGAGAAATGCCTGGTGCAGTATATTTACCAGTTGATAAATCGCGTCGTGATGATCTTGTGAAATCTCCGCCAGCAAGGAACAGTGTCTGCTCGACACGTTAATCAAGAACACATGGTCTGAAATATTGATTTTTGTAGCAAATCAGTGCCATATCAGTACCAATAGCAAAAAAAAATAAATATGTATTTTGTTATCTGTATTTGCAATAAAGGTTAGGATTCAAGTTAGAAGATCAGGAACGACTGATTCTGTCATACGAGAATATAATTTTAATGATCCTGTTGAAAATGAAAAACTGTATAAATCTGTTATCGATTCAGGTGCGCCAGAAACGACCCTTCCTTGTCATGCCCGTAGAATGCTTGGAAGAGAAGGATGGAAAGTTAAAAGTTCCAATGCTTGCGGATATGGATACCCTGCTCGTGTTTTCTATGCAACGTCAGCATTTGAAGTTGCTATCGGAGATAATAACGGATGGAGTAAGTGGGTGATCACAAATACTCTGAGAGTTTGGCAGAGAAAACCTGGTAATCAAGTAGACAGCTCTCTTATTGGGACTGATGTTCTAGATCAGTTTTCCTTCGTACATGAAGCAACTCAAAATATAAGTTTTTAAGGGAAACAGATGAGGTTGTCTTAACAAATTTCGTGGCTAATCTTTAAGATTTTTAGATCGTGTATAACAGTACTTATGCAATACGTAAATTTCAACAATAGCATCGTTAACTATATAAAGTAAATCATTGGTGACTTAATTTGGAAATTTTATTTCACTTGTGTCATTGTGATTTTTGTTTACGTAAAAACGAATTTACTAAAGTATCTACACAACACACATTTATTTGTAAAACAAAAGTAGCATGCATAATTATGAATATGTAAGAGTATAAATAATGTTAGAAGTGGAAAAGTAAAATTCATGATCGGCGAAAAAACATATCATAGTATGAGAGAAATTGGGTCGCACAGAAAACAGCGATTAATCACTGTCGATTAACAAAAATTCATAGCTGAAACACGAAGTAAAATATAACAAATAATACTTTATTGATAGTAGATAATAAAAATAATTTTTTAACGCTACATGAGTCGATAGACTCTGAGCTTCGCTCATTATAAATGCGACCTGGAGGATAGAATCGTGGAATAAGAACAAAGAAGGAGGAATAAAGCATAAATGCCCGTCGGATCCTAAGCCTTTTACATAGTAAAAATGACGGTTCCTTTCCCTACTCCATACCATCTATCCACCTACCTATTTCATTAACTGTGCTAGCTACTTCTATTATAAAAATTTTTTACTAATATTCCCACAAAGCTCACGAATGTGCACTACTACGGAAAAACACATTTCATCAAAGGTATAGTTTCTTTCGGCCATAAGCCTATCGAAGATTTCTTTAAAGCGGGAGCAAATGGTTAAGGTAATATCTGTGAATTGAATTCGTTCGGATCCTGCAATCGGAAATAATGATTAGTAAATTTTTCTCGTTATACATCTCGGCTCAATCTTTACCTGATCCCCTCCTATTTATGCTTCGGCTGGTGATATAGCGTTGATTAATTTCACTTTGAAGTGTCGCAATTTGATAAAATTATTATGGTATGTTTCTAGAACTCGTTATATTCCCCAGTTAGATTATTAATCATAGAAATAATGTTCTGCGCCTCCGTCACGTGGTTGGCGTCACGAGAATTAATTTTTGCCGATTTCCCGATTTCTGCGGTAAGCTTTTGCACGACATAGTTCAAAAAGAAACTATCCATATAATAATTTACTATTTACTATTATATTTAAAATCAATTATATCATATACTATATAAAATACTTATCTATAGTTATGACACATGACTATACGACAGTCAGTTACTACAGTGACTGTAGTACAGTCAAAACTATTGAATTGAGTCAGACGCAATTAAAATTGGAGTTGAGTTAAGGCAAATTTTGATTTTTACTAGTCAGATGCAATTAAAAATTGAAATTTTAAGAGTTGAGTCAAGGTCAAATTAGTTTTGACGACATGTATAGTACAATCATGACTTATGACAATCTTTTAAA
This sequence comes from Diversispora epigaea, assembly GCA_003547095.1. Taxonomy (NCBI): domain Eukaryota; kingdom Fungi; phylum Glomeromycota; class Glomeromycetes; order Diversisporales; family Diversisporaceae; genus Diversispora; species Diversispora epigaea. The sequence continues at coordinate 45,478 of PQFF01000544.1, read as the reverse complement.
AAATAAAAAAGATATGTCACACTACGTCTATGCCGTGACTTCATGACCTCTACTTCTAAGTAAACTTTCCCAAAAATTGGATCTTATTGGATCTAAATAAAAGAAACGAACCCATTGTAAAACTAATATAAATATTTGTGTAACGAGATGATTAAAATTTAGATTCATATAAATCATGATTTTGTATTTAGATTAACTATATCATCACGTGGCATTAAATCTACTTCAATCCTTTGCCACAAATTTTTTAGAGAATTATGGGAAATAATATATCAAGTACGACAACTTCGATAGCAACAGCAGGTATCGATAGTTATGTTAGTGAACTTGGAGATATCGAATATGAACGAAGGTAGATCATAATAATTGTTTTTCAATATCCAATGATATAATATCTTTTTGATTTTTATACAAAAAAAAGATATATTGATCTATTTAGTTTTATATAGTTTAAGTAGTGCACGTTTTATGAAAACTATATGTGGAAGACATAAAGAAGGTCTTGTGGTGGTAAAAATATTTATAAAACCAACACCCGGATTGTCCTTGTCAAACGTTGTTAAAGCGCTTCAAGGTTATTTTTTATTTCATAAATATAATTTTTTTCAATTTTTTAAATAAATTTATTATTTAAATAAAAATATTAAAAATTTTTAGAGGAAAAAGAAGCATTATCTGAAGTTCCAAATGCCTTTCCATATCAAAGAATAATTGAGACAGAAAAAGCGGGATATATAATTAGACAACATTTTTTTAGTAGTCTTTATGATCGTATAAGGTTAATTAAATAAATTTTTATAAATTTAATTTTATTCAATTATTCAATTTATTTAATTTTATTTAATTATTCAATTTATTCAATTTATTTAATTTTATTTAATTATTCAATTTATTCAATTATTCAATTTATTCAATTATTTAATTTATTTGATCATTCAATTTATTTAATTTATTTTAATTTATTCAATTGTTTAGCACACGTCCATTTTTAAATTGCATTGAGAAAAAATGGATAACATATCAAATATTGTGTGGTGTTCATGATGCTCACACTAGAGGGGTTAATATTTTTAATATATACATATATATATTTTAATATATAATTTATAATATTTTGTTATTAAATTTAATTTGTGTAAATAATAAATAGATTTATCATGGAGATATTAAAACAGAAAATATTTTTGTTACTTCATGGAATTGGGTTTATTTGGCTGATTTCGCTGGATATAAACCTACTTATTTGCCGGAGGTATTTTATTATTATTATTATTATTATTATTGTTATTATTTTTGTATATATAATATATATATATTTTTTAAATATTTTAAAATTATTAAATTTAATAAAGGATAATCCAGCAGATTTTTCATTCTTCTTTGACACATCTTCACGAAGAACTTGTTATCTTGCTCCAGAAAGATTTTACAAACCTGGTAGTGAAATTGACAGAAGAAAGGTTTTATATACTATTAATGTCTATATATGATTTGTTTTTTATATATTCTTTTTTTTTTTAAAAAAAATGATTTCATTATTATTTAATTTGTATTATTATTAAATTAAATTTTTTAAATTATATTTGTTTATTGTGGATCCGTTTTTATTATCTTTAGAGTGAACTGGAATTTGGAGAAAAGGATGGTGCAATCACTCCTGCCATGGACATCTTTTCTTTAGGGTGTTGTATTTTTTATTAATTTTATTATCATATTATAGTTTAGATCTTGGATTATTTCTTGATTGATAAATTATTATTATAAATTGATTCTTTTAGATGTGTTATAGCAGAAGTATTTTTGGAGGGGACACCGATATTTTCTCTTGCACAATTATTCAAATATAGATCAGGAGAATATGATCCAAGTATATATTTAGATAAAATTGAGGATGAAGACATGAAAGTATGAATGATATCCGTTTTATTTGTGGTATTTGTGTCATTCGTGTTGTTAGTGTTATTCGTGTTATTTCCATTTGTTATTTATACTTGTTAAAATTATAGGTAATGGTTAAACATATGATTAATGTCGACCCATCGCAACGTTATACGGCAGAGCAATATTTGCAAGAATGGTATTTATACATTGAACATAGTATATATTGTATATTTAAATTTTTTTGTGTATTTTATTTATTTATTTATTCTTTAATATTCATTTTTAACTTTTAATTTTCATTTTTCGGTTTTTTTTTTTCTAGGCGTGGAATTGCATTTCCTCACTATTTCTACACGTTTCTTCATCAATATATTGACTCTGTGACTGATCCACTTAATCAATCTCGCCCTAGACGTTATTCTTCGAGTAATGCTTCAAAATCGGATTTATCACAGTGTTACAACACAATTGTAAATACTGACGCTGATGATAAAATAGAAAGAATTTATCATGAATTCGATAAAATTGCATTTTTCTTGGGATTTTATGGTGGTGAAAATAATGAAGAAACTGATTTGATTATTAATCATGATAAAATAGGAGAAAGTTCTCGTACTATAGAACGTAATAAATTTAAATATTTTTCTTTAAGAAATTTTATATAAATACCAATTTCTTGTTAATATATTGACAATATTAACAATATATATTTTTATTTATTTCATATAGCTGCTTCCCCTCATTCCACGACGGTAATGCATTAATGTTATTAATTATGTTTATATTGTTTATAACCAATTGGCTTATATAATATATAATCTATATAATATATCATAATATATATTAATATTTCAAGTGTCTTTTTTATCAAAATGGCTAGTCAGCTTTAACAGTTAATCTTCATATACCAAATTATGATCCTATAAAATTTAATAATAATAATCGAGGAAAGCAAAATTCTGGTATGTATTTATTATAATTTTTATAATTTAAAAAATTTATTATCTCCTTTAAAATTAAATAATAATAATAGTTTTTAATTTAACAATCAAACTAAACTAAACTAATTATAATCTCGTGTGAATGAAAGATGACGGGGCACTAATATTCCTATCTTTATTATGTGCAACCGTTCGTAACACCGCTTATCCTTCATCAAAACTTCATGCTTTGGATATGTTACTTGCAATTGGTCAGCATTTGGAAGATGAATTTAAATTGGATCGTTTAGTTCCTTATTTAATAGCATTGTTGGATGATGAAGTTGGTTTGGTTAGAGCAAGTACTGTGAAAACTTTGGCAAATCTGGTAATATTCGTATTTTGGATTTGGATAGCTAGAATGTTTTATTCGTTTCAATTTTAATCATAAATTATAAATTATAAATTAATAATTTTATTGAATTTATTTTATTACGAATTATACTTTAAGCTCTCATTGGTAGAAACTATAACTCCATTCAATGCTACCATCTTTCCTGAATATATAATGCCTAAATTACGCAAATTTGCTACTGATCCAGAAATCCTTGTAAGAATGACTTATGCTCAATGTATTACTACATTTGCCGAGACAGCTTTACGATTCCTTGAATTGGCTCAAGTATGTTTATTATTACTGCTTTGTTATTAACGTGAATTATTATTATAAATTATTAATTAATATGAATTATTATTAATCAAATTTACTAAAATTTCGAAATTCAAAATTAGCTCTTTAAACAAGAAAACTCCTTAAATTCCACGGGTAATGACACGGAGATAGAAGGATCATATGAGGTAAATGGCAATAATAGTAAACCCAAATGATGATGTAATATATAATAATAATAATAATATGAATTATACATGCTGTAGGCGTCATATGATTCGAACCTACATGAACTTCAATCAATTATACAAGAACAAGTAACTACACTTTTGATTGATAGTGAAAGTGCAGTAAAACGTGCTTTACTTTCAAATATTACTAGTCTTTGTATTTTCTTTGGACGACAAAAAGCCAATGATGTATTGTTAAGTCATATGATAACTTATTTGAATGATCGAGATTGGATGTTAAGGAGGTAAAAAGGAATTTTTTAATATTATTTAATATTCGTATTTTTATTTTTTATTATTATTATAATTATTATCTATAAAATATTAAAATATTATTATGAATAGTGCATTTTTCGAAAGCATAATTGGTGTTGGTACTTTTGTTGGTGGTCGAAGTTTAGAAGAATATATATTGCCTTTGATGATTCAGTCGCTTTCCGGTATTTATATTAAACTATTAAAATATTAAAATCATTTTATCATTATTGTTATTATTATTATTATTATTATTATTATTGTTATTATTATTCATAACTTTTTATTTAAATTAGATTCTGAAGAATTTGTCGTAGAAAAAGTTCTTAATTCTTTAACAAGTCTGGCTGAATTAGGATTATTCCAGAAATTGAGATTATGGGAATTGATTGCAATTGTAGCTTCATTAATGTGTCATCCTGGAATATGGATACGTTATGGTGGGTGAAATTATTAATTTGTCATTTTAATCACATTTAATTTTTGATCTAAGTAATACTTATTATTATTATCATTATTATATATATTATATATGAAATTGTTATATAAAAAAAAGGTGCCATCGCATTCATCGCTTCTGCTGCGAAACTTTTACCAACAACTGATGTATGGTGTATTGTTTATCCTATAATAAGACCATTTTTACAAGCTGATATTGCTGAAATCACCGAAATTCATTTATTAGAGAATGTTAAAGATCCGGTGATTATATCCATTTATATATATCTCTCTATTTTATTATTATTTTTCGCGATTATTTATATAGATAGAAATTTAAATTTATACTAAAAATACTAACAATAATAATAATAATTTCTTTTTCATAGATTCCAAGAGTTGTATATGATGCGGCCGTCAATTGGGCAGGAAGATCCAATAAAACATTATTTTGGAAACCAGCCAAAGAACGTAAAGCAAATAAAACCGCATCAGCCACAGTATCCGGTAGTGCTAGCATAACTAATTTATTATCACGAAGAACTTCAACGTTAGCCGTAAATGCTGATAAAATTATTAAGTCGGAAGAGTAAGTTTTTTTTTTATAAAAATTTATTTTTTCATAAATAAAAAACAAATTTATTAATTAATTGTTAATTATTAATTTTGCTTTTTTTCTGTTATTATTTCATTTGAAACTTAGAGATGAACAATATTTGGAAAAAATTAGAAAACTTGGAATGTCTCGTGAAGATGAGGAAAAAATTGCTGCAATGAGAGATTATGTTTACAAGTTATCGATTTCAAAAATTAAGTAAGTTATAATCATTTGGCAATTAAAAATTGTAGTTATTAATAACAATAATAATAATAATTATTATTATTATTATTATTTTTAAGTACTCGCGCAAAAACTGATGAAAATCTAATAGAGGTAAAATTTAAAATATGATTAAACTTATAATTTAATTATAATTAAATTTAGAATTATGCAATAATTAAAATTATTAATATGATATTAATTAATTATTATTAAAAGGATGGAAATGTGACATTAAAAAATTTGGGAATAACTCCCCACAATGTATTTGTAATACCTACAAATGCCGAAGGAAATGCAATTGGTACTAATTACCTTCCAAAAACGGTGGGTAATTTTTTTAATAAATATTCGATTTTGGATTTTGTACCTTAAAAATTAAAATTTTTTTCAAATTATATTAATTACAGAATGTTGTCTGGACACCAAGGTAATTAATGTTAAGAATAATTCATTTTTGATATTTTTTTCAATTTATCATTTATTTATCTTTTTTTTTTTTTTTTTT
>PQFF01000544.1:0-39658 GCA_003547095.1 Diversispora epigaea | reverse complement strand
ATTTTTTTTTTTTTTTTTTTTTTTTTTTTTTTCGTTTTGGTAGTTTATATCGTATTTCTAGTGCAAAAGGTAGCAAAGTTTCATTATCCGAGCCTTCATTAGCATCTCGTGTTTCCAGTGAAAGTAATTTACAAAATCTTCGAGCAGAAGATCAAGCTCGTTTAATATCTACTAGTTTGAGAGAAGCTCGAATTAATTTAGTTAACAAGTCATCATCATCATCATTATCTTCATCTACTACCGATAATACCAAAGATACAAAAGATAATGAAACAACTTCATCATCAACAGTAACAACAACAAAAACATTGCCAAAATCACCAATGACAATTATTAGAAAACATGTTCCTACACCAATTGCAATTAACGTTACAACCAAATCAGCCATAGCTCCACCTTTTCGAGAAAGACATATGTCATTAGTTGGTAGATCAGTGGATAGTCCTAAAGCAGCACCCGCTACTAGTACAAATATAACAACAGTTGTAGGTACTATGGAAATACCTCTTCTTCTTCCTACTGTTTCTACTGCCCGAATGCTTGAAACAAATGCAAATGGTAAAACAATTATTAATAATGAATCTGAAATATCAAGAAGAAATCTTAGTGCATTTGTATCTAATACATATGGTTGGTATTTTAATTTAATCTTTTGATTTTTGATTTTTCAATTATTTCAATGTTTTGCTTTATTGTTACTTTTTCAATTGATTTGATTTGATTTGATTTGATTTGTTGTTTGTTTGTTTTAGAGGGTAACGATCGCAATATCAAAAACTTGTTGGATAATTTATATCTTGAGGCATTCCCCGAACCCATGCCAGGTAATAACGATAAGACCAAATTTCAATATTTTATTTTACCCTTTTTTTATATCATTGTAAGATAATATATTTATAATATATTATTATTTATAGAATTTGGACCGAAAGTTGTAAAAGCCGTGGTTCCACGTCCAGGACGTAACGCAAAAGGAACGAGCATGGTTAAAACTATTTCTAATTGGAGACCTGAAGGTTTATATTAGTTTATTTAGTGTTTAAGTAAATTATATTTTATACTTATCGATATTCAAATAAAATCATTAAAATATTAATAGGTACATTAGTTGCACATTTGACGGAACATAAAGCAGCTGTCAATCAAATTTGTGTTTCTCCAGATCATAATTTCTTTGCGACTTGTTCAGATGATGGAACAATTAAAATATGGGATTGTTCAAGATTTGTAAAGAATTTCAATTGTCGATCAAGAATAACTTATAGTCAACAAGGTAATTAATATTAATAATCAATCAATCAATTATATAATTAATTTCTTTAACATAATAATAAAAAAAATAATTTTTTAAATATTTATTATAAAATATATTTTTTTTTATAGAGGGAAAAATTAAATGTATGACTTTTATTGATAGTACACATAGTATTGCAACCGCATCAGATAATGGAAGTATTCATGTATTCAGAGTTGATTTTTCAGCTGGAATTAATTCACCAAAATATGGTAAACCTGTAATAGTACGAGAAACATATTTGAATAATGAATATGCAGTAGCAATGGAACATTATGATACTGGTTTGGATTATTTCAATTTTTTATTTTTTTTTATAATTATTATAATTATTATTTATCAATATTTATAATAATAATAATAATAATAATAATAATAATAATAATAATAATAATAATAATAATAATAATAATAATAATAATAATAATAATAATAATAATAATAATTAATTAATTAATTAATTAATTAATTTTAGGTACCGAATCAATTTTACTTTACGCAACATCTAAAGGTAATATATGTGGATTAGATTTACGATCAATGCAAGTAATATGGAAATTTACCAATCCAAGAAGTCATGGAGTAATAACAGCCATGGTAACGGATAAAAAATATAGATGGTTACTTATTGGTACATCTCGGGGAATCTTCACGCTTTGGGATCTTCGATTTGGAATTCAAATAAGATCCTGGGTTCATCATACAAAAAGTCGAATTAGTAACCTTTTATTACATCCACAAGCTGGATCTAGTAAACAAAGATGGTGGGTAATTGTCGCAGCAGGAAAGAATGAAGTATCAATTTGGGATATAGAAAAAGTTGAATGTAAAGAAGTTTATACCATAAAAAATGGTGATGAAAAATTTGGAGGAATTTCTACGGATACGTTTAAGGTAAATAATTATCTATATTATTGTCTGTTTAATTGTAAAAAATATTATAATCAATCTATTAAATAATATTAATAATATTAATAATATTAATAATATTGTATGATATATTATAGGCCACTGACCCACCTGGATCAGGTGAAATACTAAGGAGTGCATTTACAGCTCATGAAAGTAGTTTTTCGTCTGATAATTCAATTCGTGCAGTTCTTTATTCATCTGAATGCAATTATATGATTACCGGTGGATCTGATCGTAATATTAGATTTTGGGATAATAATCATATAGAAGATTCTTATATAATTGTTGATTCTGATATGGAGGAAAATAAACCCGTGTATAGGTAATATATATATATATATATATATTTAATAAATAATTTGATCTATAAAAAAAACCATTAATAAAATTTTAATTTATTTTTTTATAGTACGACACAATTTGATGGGATAAATATTCATTGCGAATCACGTCCTTCATATCGTAGTAATAATTCTAATTCGCCCTCTTCTTCACAAATAAATAATCATAATTCTAGTAATGGTGGTAGTAGTAGTGGTAAAGGTAAACGTCCATCATCATCAAAACATGGTAAACAAATTAATGGTAAAAATCAATTAATTTTTACCCAACAACAACAATTACTTGTAAATCATTTAGATTGTATAACAGATTTAAAGATTACAGAAATACCTAATCCAATGTTAATTAGTGCAGATAGAGATGGTGTTGTTAAAATATTCTTGTAATTAGATGTATACTTATCATGTATTATTATTATTTTTTCATATTTTTATTTTTTATAGCATTAATTTAAATAAATACAATAAATAAATAGGATAAAAAAAAAAAAAAAAAAAATTTATAAAATTTATGGAATTGTGATTTGTTTTATTATCTTCAATTTTGTTTATATTTGCATTTGAAAGTATTGAAAATGAAAAAATCTGATAAGTTATATTAATTATGTGTAGATTTATGCTTACATGATATGTTTAAATATTTATATTTTTTTTTTAAAAAAAAAAAAAAATCTAAAGGATAAATTTCTATACGATATTTATCACCATAAACTANACCCAACAACAACAATTACTTGTAAATCATTTAGATTGTATAACAGATTTAAAGATTACAGAAATACCTAATCCAATGTTAATTAGTGCAGATAGAGATGGTGTTGTTAAAATATTCTTGTAATTAGATGTATACTTATCATGTATTATTATTATTTTTTCATATTTTTATTTTTTATAGCATTAATTTAAATAAATACAATAAATAAATAGGATAAAAAAAAAAAAAAAGAAAATTTATAAAATTTATGGAATTGTGATTTGTTTTATTATCTTCAATTTTGTTTATATTTGCATTTGAAAGTATTGAAAATGAAAAAATCTGATAAGTTATATTAATTATGTGTAGATTTATGCTTACATGATATGTTTAAATATTTATATTTTTTTTTTAAAAAAAAAAAAAAATCTAAAGGATAAATTTCTATACGATATTTATCACCATAAACTATTCATTACTTTTAAACTAGCCTCATAACCTAAGAATGCACCTGCATTTGCTGGAAATGCTCTCAAAAATGCAGGTCCAATACCTTTAAATAATGCTTTAGGTCCTTCACTTTTGACCGTCTTTCGTAAACAATCCATGAACCCACTATATGTACCAGCTGGTGCAGATTGTATACGTGATTTAATTACATCTGGTGGAATTGCAATTGTCCACATTGCAACACCTGCCATACCTAAATAATAAAATGATAAAAATAAAGATTTAATAATTATTATTAATTAAGTAATTTAAAATTAAATTAAATTAAATTAATAAAATTAATCAAGATATTTTTTTTTGTAATAAAAATTACCTCCTGCAAATAAAACTGATAAAGGATTCAAAGAATCAGGTGAAGCGCCAGGTGGAGTTAAAAGTCTTTTAGTAAATTCATAAGCCCAAAAATAAGCTGCTGAACCTGGTGCATCACGAATGAATGTTGCTCCTACTCCTCGATAAATACTACCTATACCACCTTCTTTATGTAATTTACGAATTACATCAATAGGTCCTTTATATTTAGTTGTTCCTTCACCTCCTTGTCCTTGAATTTGTAATAAAACTTTTATTCTCTCCACTGGTGACATAAATAATGTTGTTGGACCTGCCGAAATAAATCCCGCCACTGCATATTCGGTTAAACTAAGATCTTGTGATTTACGATTAGGCGTCGCGAAATATACAATCTTTTTACCAAGATTATAAGCCTGTAATTAAAATAAAAGATAATTTAATTAAAAAAGAAAGATAATTAATAAAATAAAAGATTAATAAAAAAGATAAGGATAATTATATAATTATTGAGAAATAACTTAAAAATCACATATTAATGCACTCAAAAAGAAAGAATATACATACCCAAAAACTCACTGCAAAAATTGGGGTAATACCTGCTAATGGAGGTCCCATTCCCCTATACAATCTATAAATGATGAGATTGAAGAATGTTATTACATAAATTCTTTCGTGTAATTAAAAAATTAATAGAGAAGTAAATTCTTTTCCTGTAATTAATAATTAATTAATAGAGAAATGCTTACCCAGTAATTCCATCTTTTGCAATTGTTTTTTTTGCGACATCAAGCATACCTTTATATTGGCCACTTTCAGCTGTTTGTAAACGTACCTAAATGTAATAAAATTTAATTAATTGTAAAGTTTTTAAACTTAACTTTTTGATGATGAAACATTACCTTGATCAAATCAAATGGTTGCCCTTAAAAAATTGAAGAAATTGAAAAAAATCGAAAAAAAAAAAAATTAAAAAAATTAAAAAATTAAATTATATAAATCAAATATCGATAACTCGAAAAATTATTCAATTAACTTTAATATTGAAAATTCACCAACAAGCACACACGTCATCCCTCCAAACCCTCCAGCCAGGAAAGACTTTAATCCACTAACGCTTTTCTTCTGCTGTTGTACTGGCTCAACTTGAACAGTGGTAGTAGCAATGGCTGGAGCACCTTCTGTTGCCATATTTTATAAAGTTGTTATATTTGTTATTTGTACAAAAGTTCACTTAGTTTCTCTTCGTTATTCTCTTAGTTGTTCTCTGGTAAAATAATAACTTCAACAACGAAGTTATTAAAACAAAATAAGGTGTGATCTTTTATGTTGTTTTTTTTAGATGAGATAGATGATCAAATTTATTTTATCGGATAACTGCCTTCCTTTCTAAGCGATTATTGTAATCTAGTATAACATTTCAATCACGCTATTCTCCTTTACTAACTGTGTGAGATTAAATTAAATACAATACATTAAATGCTAAATTCTTGAACAGTAAAATGGACATCAGCGCAATATGATTTCTTATCCATCCCGATTTTATTTTGGACTCTCGACCAAAGGGTGTCACTCAATTATAGAAAAACTGTAAATTATTCCTTTAAAAAAAAAAAAACTGCAAAGAAATATTATTAATACTTTATTTCCTTTTGATAATCAAACTTATTCTCTCTAAAGCTTAAATAAACAACTAGTACAAAGCATAATTATTTTGAAATAAAACTAATATCATAATAAAACAACCCCTTTTCCGCACAATTTTGGATTTGATCCGCGTATAGTAAATTGCTACGGAGACAATCAATCACATTGTAATCTCCGGCCCCGCCCGCCCCGCTGTTACAACATATTGGTACACTGACTGCAAATTCATCAGAAAGGATAGTAAAGTTTAGTAGCTGCAAGATACCACATTGTAAACTCACGGGCTAAGCATTACACGGGCACTCGTGAAGAAAATCGCCAAAAAAAAGAAATAAACTAATAATTTGCTTTATAAAATATGGCGAAGCTTTATTTCATTCATTGTTTCTGGACAAATTAATTCGGTGTAAATAATAACTTATAAATGTATCAAATGTATCAATAGCATACACTTAAACCAACCTTTTCCGGAACTTTCACTATATATATATATATATATATATATTTGAAATTTATTTTGCAAAAAAAGAAAGACAATAATTGGAATTGTAAACCCTGTCCCAGATATTCAAAAACTAAAGAGAAAATACATTCCAAAAATAAAAATAGCGGAATGATTCAACATATCACTTTCCAAATTGGACGGCTCATGTAACTTTTAAAAACATCCCTAATATATAAATTAAAAATTATTTAGTGTCAATTTCTTTTATTTCTTCATTTCTTTTTTTTTGAAATATTAAAAAAATGTTTACAAAATTTTCCACTTTTGTAATTAAACCTCATCATTTAATTAATAAAAATAATAATAAAAAAAGTTTAGATTTAAAATTGATTTCAAATAATAAAATAATTTCAAATTTGTTAATGTCAAGATGTTTTGGTATATCTAGTATTCAACATCAAATTCATAAATTTCCTTTCATCTCTCAAGCATCATTAGCTCTTACACAAGAGAGACAAAGGAAGGATAAAATTGACATATTAAAAGTTTCCAGAATTCATTTACAAAGATATTCAGAGGTAATAATATCTTTTTATTATTTCATATAATTATTTTAATTATGTATTTTTTTTTTAGGTATCAAAACCTATACAAAAAATTCCTAAAATTTATACTGCTGAATCTAAAGTAAAGGTCGATTGGCAAGATAATCAGACAAGTAAATTGTAAATGCTTTCCTTTTATATTTTTCTATATTCATTATTTATATTTATTGTTCATTTATTGTTCATCATTCATTAATTAATTTTTTATTTTTAAAGTCATAATTTGTGGTTAAGAGATCATTGTAAATGTTCAAAATGTTATCATCAGATTACAAAACAAAGACTTTTAGATACATTTTCGGTATTTCCATATTTTAATTTACTTGAAGGAGAAAATGATGATCTCCCTTCCTCTAACTTTTCTTTCTCTAATATTTATGAAAAATGTGTAAATTTAGATTCCAGAAGATATCAAACCATTATCAATATCACCTGGATCTAGTGGAGTTGAAATTATTTGTAAGTTTAATAATATTATATCAATTTTATTAATATATCTATAATTTACAATCAATTGAATATTTATTAGGGAGTGGTAATGATGAGCACAAAAGTTTTTTTAATTGGAATTGGTTAAGAAGACATTCTTATGATCCAAAATTCATTAATTCACAACAAATTTTAAATAAGTATGAATAGAAGAAATAATATTATTTTGATTCTTATTTAGTATAGTATTAAAAAACTTTTGAAATTTTTAAATTTATTTATTTATCTTTTGAATTTCAGTAAAAAAACTTTATGGAATGCTGCTAAAATTAAGGATAATCTACCAATTGTACAATACCATAAAGTAAAATCATTATTTAAAAAATAAATCATCTAGTAATCATATCAAAAATTTATATTAATTTAATTAATATTGTTTATTATTTTACAGGTAATGCAAAACAAAGAAGATTTAGCAATTTGGTTAAAAAATATTGTATGTGTATTTTAAAAAAAAGAACATTATTTTTTTATTACATCATTTAACCTATTCCATAACCTCCTTTTTATATATGACTTTATTTTTATAATTACATTTCTCTTCTCTATACTTATAATCTTTTTTAGGCCCAAAAAAAGTACATAATTATTATTAGGGTTGATTATAAAATAAGCAATCTATAAACAATATTTATGCAGTATATTTAACTTAAGAATTATATTTTTTAATAATAGGATGAATTTGGATTTTGTTTTATAGACAATGTACCCCCTAAAGTTAAAGAAACAGAAGAGTTGGCAAAGCGTATTTGTTTCATTCGGGAATCCCATTATGGTTTTTAAAATAATTTCTATTTTCCTTTCATAATTTTTTTATTTTTAAAATTTAAAATTCATTTTATATTTTATATAGGAAAATTTTGGGATTTTACTGCTAATATGGAACATGGAGATACTGCTTATTCCACTTTGGCTCTAAAAGCTCATACCGATAACACATATTTCACAGATCCATCTGGGTAAATTTCAATATATTATCATTATTATTATTATTATTTATTTATTTATTTATTTATTTATTTTTAATTTACATTTCCTTTCAATTTTTTTTTTTTTGAATTAGTCTTCAAATGTTTCATTTAATTGAATTTGAAGGTGAAGGTGGTGAATCATTATTAGCAGATGGATTTTGGATGGCTAATCAATTAAAAACAAAATATCCCAAAGCTTATCAAACACTTTCAACAATTCCTATTCCTTCTCATTCAGCTGGTGATTCGAATGTATTAATTCAACCAACTCCTTTTGCTTACCCAATTTTTAATCATGATTCATTAACCAATACATTATATCAAATTCGTTATAATAATGATGATCGTTCTACTATGAGTCATTTATCTCCTAATCAAATTCCCGAATTTTACGATGCATTAAGAAAGTGGAATGAATTATTAAGTAATAAGGAAAATGAATTTTGGTTTCAATTATATCCTGGAAGAGTATTAATATTTGATAATTGGAGAATTTTACATGGGAGAGCAAGTTTTGTTGGACATCGAAGATTAATTGGGGCTTATTTAAATTGGGATGATTACAGAAGTAAATTTAAAGTTTTAAATTTAAGCAATGAAGAAATACTGGAAAGTTTATAACAAATTTTTAATTATTTAATCTATTAATTTATTCATTTACTAGCTATTTTTATAATTAAAATGTTCAATTATCATTCTATATAAAATTTTATTATTAAAAAAAATTATTTTACATTAACGAACGCATTAATAAAAAAAATTAAAATTACAATATAAAATTCCCATTCCCACTGTTCATTTGTACCTTATTATTATAAGTATGTAAATAACTTTAGAAGAACGTATTTATAAATCACTATCCCTACTTTTTCCCAACTCTAAAAACGAGTCTGACCCTCGTTTTTTATTCATTGATCCCAAACTTGTATTTTCTTCAAGTAAAATATTATTATTGTTGTTTGTTAATTCTATCGAACTAGAAGCATTACGAATTCTAATACTTTCTTCTTCAGCTTCTTTTCTTGCAATATATTTCAATACATCTTTTACTGTAATGAGACCAACCAATTTACCAGTATGTTCGATGAGTATAACGCGAGGACTAAAATGAACATCAAAAAAAAAATTTATAAATTTAATATTTAAGAATGAATATTTAATAATAAATCAAATATAATTGTTATTATTATTATTTACCCCATTTTCTTGAACAAATCCATAACCGTTTCAAGTGGTAAACGTGGATTCACAGTTATTGGTGTCTTAAAAAAATATTTATAATTTTAAATGTAAATAAATTGTCCCGGTACAAAAATTATAATAATAATATTATCAAAAATCTATAAAAAAAAAATCTAGATATAAAGTTTACCTGATTAATATATTGAGCAAAATCTATAGAAGTAGATGAACTTTCTTCATTACTATCATTATCAGGATTGAAAAAACAATGTGCCGCACTAGACACTCCACGAACTCTTTTCGCTTTGTCTATTTAAAATATTTTTAATAAAAATATAAATTCATGAATATAGATATATACACGACATAACAAATATAGATTCTTAAAAAATAATAATAATAAATAACCAATTGCAAATTTTAATTCCATGCGTCCAATATATCCTAATAAAGTCATATTTTTCTTATCAGTAACCACCGGAAATCCCTGGAAATTGGATTCCAGTAATATTTGATCTTGAATATACAGATACATTAAAATAGATTAAAATTAGAAATCAAGGAAGTCAATCAAAATAATCAAAAATTAAGTAAAGAATGTAATTAATTTACCAATTTCATCTAATCTTAATCCTGAAGCAGTCATAACGGTAAGATCTTTTCTCATTACGGTGGCCACTAAAAATTGAATTTTAATTAATAATTTTTTTATTATTTATTTATAAGAATATTTACAACATTTATTTATAAATAATATTAATAATATTAATTACCTGGTACTCCAAATGTATATTCTTCCTTATCTAAAAATGGAAACCCATTCAAGCGAATAATTTGGTCCGAAGTATATTTCAATTAAGAATAAATACATCAAAAATCCAATAATAACAACAATAATAATAATGAAAGTCAAATAAATTATAAAATAAGGATATATTCCACCCTTTCCAAAAAAATCTCCTACTGTCTTTGTAACCATCAAAGTTATCTGTGATCAACAAAATATTGAAAAAATTAACTGTTAGTATCAATAAAGATAAAGGAAATCAGGAAAATAAGATAATTAAACCTAATTACCATAGTTGGTAATATATATGTTAAAGCTCCTGTAAGTTCAAACATTATAACAACTATACAAACTATAAATAAAAATATATAACAAAATTAAAACATAATTATTTGGTTTGGCGTTATTATATTCTTATAATTAATTTAATTTAACTTTGCATGGGCTTTATTCAACATCATCAAAGATAAATTACCTGTTAAATGCATAATACCACTAATTTTTAAGAAAAGAAAATATTGAAATGAGATTTTTATAAAATATAAGATTCAAGAAAAAGTTAATGACACATAAAATACCTTAAAGCAGCAGCAGCACCTAAGAATGCATACATTCCAGGAGTAACACACTATTAAAAAAATATATTAAATATTTGAAAGAGAAAGAAATCTGATTTAGAAAATATATAATTTTTTTAACTTACAGACACATCTGGTTTACAACTTGAGAAAATTGGAAAATCAGGGTATGCACTAAAATAATTATATATATAAAGGAAATTAAATGTGATGTCTCTATAAAAAAAAAGATTCACAAAAATATAAACTCACTCATGAAGAAACTTTGCACAGAGTCCAAGAAATCTCCCAAATGTAGCCCCTACAACCATTGATGGGATAAAAATTCCTGCAGGAACCTATATATAATACACAAATATTAAATATATAATATAAGAAATAAATTGATAAAAAATTTTGAATAAAATAAAATATTTGTCATAAATTAGAATAAACACCTTTGCACCATAGGATATTATAACAAAACCAGTCCTAAGAAAGGTTGCAATTAATAATAAAATGATCATCCTGACATATTGTAAACTTCCTGGAATTTCTGAATATCTAGAATTTACAAATAAATAAATGAATAAATATATTTATATATATTATATATATTATATATATTATATATATTATATATATTATATATATTATATATATTATATAAATTATTATGATTAACAAATTAAAAGTAAAGTATGAAGTTTGTTGAAATGATTATTACTTGCATAAACTTTCATAATCATAAGATTTCTTTCCTTCACATTCTTCAAAAAGAACTCCTAAAATTTCAGTCATATCCAATTTCATAAATATGTTAAAATATCCAATTAATGCAGTGAGAAATGCAAGTGCTATGGCTTCATGTACTCCATAATCTTTTAAATATTTCTTTCGATAAGATTGAACTTTAAGATTATATTTTATCACTAATGCGCCATATAATCCCTATTAATAATAATAATTGAATAAAAGGTTAAAATAATGATAATTGATAAAAAAAAATTAAAGGTATTTAATGAAAATTTTAATTTAAGATAAAATAAAATAATAAATAATTACACCAAATACTCCTAATATACAGAAAAATATTATTTCAAAAAAGTGCCATTCTCTATCATAAGTAACTTGAAACATTACAAGTTTTCCTGTTCGAAAAGGATTCATTCCCTTTAAAATTTAAAGTCAGTAATTCCAAATTATAATAAACAAATGTCAAGACAACGTAAGGAAAAATAAAAAATAATACCTGTAATACAACAGTAGCTACTAAAGCGCAAAAGAAGCTCCGCCACATAGTTTTCATTGGAAAATTGTAACTCATTTCCTGAATAATTTTTATTTACTTAATTTAATTTATTGATTTATTGCGAGTAAATGTAATAATAGTAACGAATTTAAAAGAAATTATTTACCTCAAAAGAAAAAAGAACTCCTCCAATGGGAGAACCAAATGCGACAGCTACACCCGCTGCACATGAAGCAGAGAGAATTTCACGCATTTTTGCTGCAACAAGAAAATATACAAGTATTCAAATCAATATCAATCACCATTTAAATCAATTAATTTGAATCCATAAAAAATATATAAAAATGTGAACCTTTATTCCTCGTATATTTTTCGAATAATCCTGACACAAAAATTCCTACACAAGCTGCCGTATGTACAGAAGGACCTTCCTTTCCTACACTTAATCCGGAAGCGATAGCTAACGGCTAAAATAAACATTTGTTTTTCCCATTTAATATCGGTTAATAAATAAATTAACAGATCGATTAACAAATAAAAAACAAAAAAATAAATAAATTCATTTACTAAACAAACGCTTTTTAATAGCAATGTACGTCCTCCCAAGAAACCTTTCATCACAAATCCAGCCAAAATACATTTAATTTCCGAAATACCAGAACCTGCAGCATATGGAGCATAATATCGTATCATATAGGCGCATATTGTTGCAAATAAAGTCTATAATAAAAATTTTAAGAATTAAAAGAATTAAAAAAATGATATTATTTATTAAAATAAAATTTTTTCATATAATAACTTACCGAGAACACCACATAACAAAACCATCTTATTACATAATGTTCTGACCAATAAATCCATTCTTCACAGGAGCCATCTTTAAAATATTTAGAATATTTAAAGTATTTAATAATTCAAAAAAAAAAATTAGTTAAAATACAAATTAATATAATTAATATAGTTAATATAACTAGAGAATTATTATTATTTTCTACCTTGTTCCTCAATCTCCCAACAACAAAATTTTTGATTTAACCACCAAGAATTCTTACAATAACCAAACTTTATATCAGAAACCCATTCCGTTGTAATATCAATCAATGCCGCACTAAAACCGATAATTGCACCAACTATTGATACTACGATCCAGGCTTGACCTGCTTCACAAGATGACGATAACCAAGTTCTCCATGAAGATCTATTTTCAATTGCTGCACTTCGCTTTGCATTCATTCTTGATCTTTCAATTATAGCATCTTGAACCCAATCTGTAAATATAAAAAAATGATCAAAAGAAATAATTGAGATTTACAAAAAAAAAAAAATAAATAAATAATTGATGACTTTTATGATAAAAGTGATAATATTACACACCGATTGTAGTAAAATCTTCATATCTTTTTATTTCTTCTAAAGCTTTGTCATATTTAAAATTATTATTATTTGAATTTAGGGCGTTTCGAGAAGTTATCGGTGCATGAGCTCTGGTACGATTTTGTCTTGGGACATTAAGTGACTGCCGTACTGGCGTATAAGAATTTTGAAAAGAATTCAAATAACTATCACAATGAATAAAATCATAATACACGAAATAATTAATAATAATAATAATAAGAAGAAAAATAATAATAATAATAATAATAATAAAAATAAAAATTATAATAGAAATAATGAATTAATAAAATAATTTACTTTATTACTCTTGAATATAAACCTTCATTATCTCTTACTGCCATTCTCTATCTAAATATTTTAAGTAATAAAAAGAATAATATTTTCTGGATTAGCCCGTGCGACTAAAATATGAATAATAGATTTGTTTGTTGGCATTTTGTTTGTTATTTGTTAAATGCAGTGCCACGAACATTGTACACATTTCTTAAAATTTACAAGTTACAATAATCACTTTGAAGCATTAATTTGATTCTATATATTATAATAAAATATTTGATTATCAATCCTCCATTTATCAAAGCCGGAATAACTATTTCTGGTTTTTTATCATACCATATCTCAAGAAGAAAATTTTTGTTATTTTGACACACTGTTGGTCCTGACTACCTTTGAGACCTGAAGTCAAGGAACAAAGCAACTAGTAACAGAGGTTATAACTATAACATATTAAAGTTGGGCTGGTGCTTAATTCAAATGTGATTTCTAATGTTGAAAGAGACTAAGACAAGATTTTATAAGGGTTTACAGTATACATGTTGCTCAAAATTCCAAATTCCAAATTTCAAATTCTGAGCAATTTGAATAACATGTATAGTTTACAGAGAACTGACTCTGTGGTAGAGAACAAACTCTAATATTACAAAGACAATTAAGAAACTGATTCTTAATAAAAGAGCTTTTCAACAAAAAAAAAGAGTATTATTCACAGAATAATATTATTAAATTATAATGTTTGTTACAAAAACTTTATTACAATTCATTGGTTGAATAAACAAAAATCAGTGTATAAATCAAATATTCTATTTGTAAAAATTCATAAAACAGAAATTCCTATTCATAAATCAGAAAAAATCAACTGCTTATACTTAATAAATCTTAGTAATTCTTGAGTTAAAATTCAATTTACTAAGTTATTTTTTAACTCAAGAGTTAAAGTTAAGATTAAAATTCAGATTTAGAGAAAATCTTATTTTTTATATATTTATTAATTTATGTTATCATTTTTGTTATTATCTATGTCATCATGTATATTTCATAGCTTATACTATCACATCAATTATACTATCATAAAACAGATTTACAACTAATTATAAAACTATTTAGAACTATTTTAAGTAATAAATAAGTAAATAATAAAGAAATAATAAAAATACTAATTAATAATATGTATTAAAATATTAAAAATAAATAGTATTTTTTTGTTAATCACAATTACACACATCACATGATTAGTAATACTGTTGTAATTCAAAAAAATGTCATAATTAATTGTATTGTGATATATGGCACAATTTATTTTTCCTTATGGTGTAATTAGTTGTAACTATATAAAAAAAATATTTGTAGTAAAATTTAATAATAAAATAATATTACTTGAAAATCTAATTTATAGTTTGTATAACATAAAAATTATATATAAACAAAATATGATTTTTTGTTTACAACTTAATTTCACTACATTGCGCTGTTACCGGAGAGAATTACCATGGTCAAAATATACTAAAACACATGACCAGAATATTAATTAACCCTGTATTTTAACAGAAATTACTATATAACAACAGAAATAATAATATCAATATAATAGTCTTATTTAATAATTAGTAACAAATAGTAATATTTAACAATAATTAGTAACATTTATTAATATGTATTTTAACAAGTCAAATAGTTTAGTTACACAAATTATAGTAACACAAGTCACATGTTCACGTGATATGGTTACACAAATATTATATAATTATTAACATTTAACATTAATTAGTATTACTTAGTATCAATTATCATTACATAGTATTCATTAGTATTAATTATTAGTATAACATATATTCTATATTTAGTAAGTTATATGGTAAATATATTAGCCAATAGTATTCGTGCACAGTAAGGCACAGTAATGGCACAGTAATGTGTTTGCTTATAAAAAGAGGATCTATTCGACTTGATTCCTACAGTTTTGAGTTAGATTTGAGTTGTAGAATTTTGTAAGAAATGAAAATTATCTTATAATAAAATTTTAATAATTCAAACTCTAAGAAATAACTTATAAAAATTAACCTGTAAATAAAATGTTGAAAATATTATTTAATAAATTACTTTATTAAATAAACCCTGGAATCTTGGAATAAATAATCTAATATTATAATTAATTAATGAAAAGATTATTGATGTTATGGGATTTATTGCTTGATTGCTTAATTGTATAACATTATAATTCTTGAGTTAATAATAATAATATAACCTGGAACACTTGGACAATATTATGAAAATAAAGGAGAAACCGAAAACATTACGCCGAATGTAAATGGAGAATATTATTATCTTGAAGATAATAAACCCTGTATTAATAATAACGATAATNTAATAATTAGTAACAAATAGTAATATTTAACAATAATTAGTAACATTTATTAATATGTATTTTAACAAGTCAAATAGTTTAGTTACACAAATTATAGTAACACAAGTCACATGTTCACGTGATATGGTTACACAAATATTATATAATTATTAACATTTAACATTAATTAGTATTACTTAGTATCAATTATCATTACATAGTATTCATTAGTATTAATTATTAGTATAACATATATTCTATATTTAGTAAGTTATATGGTAAATATATTAGCCAATAGTATTCGTGCACAGTAAGGCACAGTAATGGCACAGTAATGTGTTTGCTTATAAAAAGAGGATCTATTCGACTTGATTCCTACAGTTTTGAGTTAGATTTGAGTTGTAGAATTTTGTAAGAAATGAAAATTATCTTATAATAAAATTTTAATAATTCAAACTCTAAGAAATAACTTATAAAAATTAACCTGTAAATAAAATGTTGAAAATATTATTTAATAAATTACTTTATTAAATAAACCCTGGAATCTTGGAATAAATAATCTAATATTATAATTAATTAATGAAAAGATTATTGATGTTATGGGATTTATTGCTTGATTGCTTAATTGTATAACATTATAATTCTTGAGTTAATAATAATAATATAACCTGGAACACTTGGACAATATTATGAAAATAAAGGAGAAACCGAAAACATTACGCCGAATGTAAATGGAGAATATTATTATCTTGAAGATAATAAACCCTGTATTAATAATAACGATAATGAAATATTGAAGAGAAGTCAGGATACCGGATGAAGATCTTGTGAATAAAGGAATTTAAGGACAACTTAATAAAATAAGGAACTAATAATTGGAGAGAAATAACCAAATGACGAATAAAGGATACTTGGATATAAAATAATGAAATAACCGATGAATAATCAACGAAAGGTCTGATTCCCTTTCTAAAATAACTGAATCAGTGGTGCCTTCTAATCAACAGTCTTGTACCTATCGGGGAAGGACTATAAACTCCTAAAAGAACCGTTAAGTCACCCTTAGAATTATGTCTTTACCAAAAGGCAGGTGACAAACATGGTGCCTTCTAGCGGAAAGGAATTGAATTTTGGAAAGGAAATTTTGGAACAAAACAGTTAGCCTCCATGTGAAACTCTTCGTGGAATCAATGTTACTAGCACGACTAGGCAAAGATAATGGCTACAAAGGAACTGAAGCTACCGATAAAAGAAATTAATATACGGAATTAGGAAAACTATCGAAAGTAATGTTGGAATTAGAAAACGCTAAGGAAACTCTGTCAAATTGAAATGAAAAAGGATCGGCAGAGAATGTCAACAAATAAGGAAATTGGAATAATAGAGAAATGGAATTTGGAATTTAAAATTATATTTGGGATTGGGCGAGCTACGTGACAACACTTCCGGATGAGAAATGCCTGGACTCGTGAAACACCTCTATGCTCGGATAGTTGAAAGTACATATAAACCGACACTGGCCACTCGTATTCGAAATCAACTACATATATAAGGAAAGACACCTATTAAGAATTTAATTGGAATATTAGTGTGGAGTGTACTCTAAAGGAAACACATAATATAGACGACATGTGGAGTGTACTTTAGACGAAACACATAATACAAACGACATGTGGAGCGTACCTTAAAGGAAACACATAATATAAACGACATGTGGAGCGTACTTCAAGGGAAACACATTAAAGAGGATGCACCTAAGGTGGAGGGTACTTTGACGAAAGGAAACACTTTAGGGAGGTTAGAGGGGAGTACAGATAAGTCGATGGTGGAACCCTCTCGCAACAGAAGAACCACTAACCTCAGCATGGAAACCGCCATAGTATTTTGTTTAGCCACAATGTAGTTAACGCATGTGTGGGTCACCTATTAAGGTTATTATAAGTGGCGCTATACCACTATAAATACCTGCTGAAAAATAATAGTCTTAATAGGGAGAGAGGGAAAGTTAGAGACGTAGAGGCGCTTACCTCTATAATCACACGCATATTTGAAATCGGCTCTAATGGAACCTAGTAGGAATAAATTATATTTTTGTTTTAGTAATAGTTTTCAAAGTGCGAATGTTGAGGCTTGATCACCCTTGTATCATTCAAACTTTTATATTTTAGTAATAGTAATTTGAAATTTTATAGTATAGTAATTTTTGGTAAATGCATGCATNTTTAGGGAGGTTAGAGGGGAGTACAGATAAGTCGATGGTGGAACCCTCTCGCAACAGAAGAACCACTAACCTCAGCATGGAAACCGCCATAGTATTTTGTTTAGCCACAATGTAGTTAACGCATGTGTGGGTCACCTATTAAGGTTATTATAAGTGGCGCTATACCACTATAAATACCTGCTGAAAAATAATAGTCTTAATAGGGAGAGAGGGAAAGTTAGAGACGTAGAGGCGCTTACCTCTATAATCACACGCATATTTGAAATCGGCTCTAATGGAACCTAGTAGGAATAAATTATATTTTTGTTTTAGTAATAGTTTTCAAAGTGCGAATGTTGAGGCTTGATCACCCTTGTATCATTCAAACTTTTATATTTTAGTAATAGTAATTTGAAATTTTATAGTATAGTAATTTTTGGTAAATGCATGCATGATATTTTGGTATTGGCGGATATTTATTTTCAGACCGGTAAGTCTTTAAACTGCGCAAAAAGAAATTAGAAAATAGAATACCTTGAAAGAAAGGATGTGACAAATAAGAAATGATAAAATGACATTCACCGATCGACAATAGAAAAGTTATAAAAAGACGATGAAAACGACAAAGTAAAACTTCAGAGAATCAGAAAATTGGAAAATAAAAATCAGAAAAACTGGAACGCAGAAGATCAAGACAACTTTATAGAGAACAACAAAGGCCACGATTAAACTTAAATCAAGCTTTAGAAGAAATAAATTGGAACATAAGATCGAGAGAGAACTCGTTAACAAGATCACCAGTATCCTTTTCAGTACAAACAAGTATAGAAACAACAAGAGAAAATTCCCCTGAACAATCAAACGACGAAGAATCAGGTAGTGAATTAAGTGAAAGAGAATTTGAAGAAAGAGTACGGGAATTCAAACGCTATAGAACCAGGACAATTGAAGAAGCAAGACGAAGTAGGAGATCTCGAAGGAATAGTAATAATAATCAACCGTTAGAAATAGTTGAAGAAGAGAACATTGAAGAACAAGAATTAGGAGGATTAAGAGAATATTTACAAGAATTCGAAATCGAAATAGAACAAGAAGAAAATAACGAAGAACCTATAGNTGAAAACAATATAATGGATATATTAGCACTTAGATCAAAGAAATTTAGAGGAGATGGAACTCAAGACCCAGTAGAATGGTTAAAGAATTATGAGAAAACTGCAAGAATGAACGGATGGACTGATGATCAGAAAAAAGAAAGAATCTATACAGTATTAGACGATGCAGCAGACGAATGGTACAATGAAATATATACGGCAACCTATGGAGACGAAGGTAATGAACGACTACCAACTTGGACAGAAGTGAAAGAATTATTTTTGATACAATTCTGTAATAGAAAATGGATGAACAAATGGACAAGAGAGTTAGAGAAACTTAAACAACAACCTGGAGAATCAGTCGATCAATATGCAGCAAGGTTTAAAAGAATTATAAGAAAAGGAGCCCCTGCTATGCAAAACGCAGAGAAACTTTATCATTTTAAGAAAGGCTTAAGAAAAGGAATGTTACCTATAATTAGTATGCACAACCCTGAAGACATTGCAGCAGTAATAGAATTAGCACAACATTACGAAGAAGCAGAAGATTTAGAAGAAGGATTAGAACCTGAGGAAAGTGAAGATGAAATCAAAATCAAACCTAAAACAAAAAGAAAGATTAAGAAAAAGAAGTACGAAAGTGAATCTAGCGATGAAGAAATCCCTGTAAAGAAAGAAAAGATCAAGAAGAAAGAAGTAGAAGTAGATCCAATTGAAGAGTTAACCAAGAAAATGAATGAACTTACTATCAAATTGGCAAAAACAGAAAGACCTCAATATAATAATATCAGATCAAGAAATTACGATATTGAATGTTACAATTGTGGAAAAAAGGGACATATTAGTAAAGATTGTAGAGGACCCAACAGGAATAACAATTATAGAAATAATTATCATGATCAAAATAATAATTTTAGAAATAATAACCAACAAAATAATTACAGAGATAACAACAACAGAAGTAATGTTCCAGAAAGAAATACCTCTAGAAATAATTTTGGAAATAATAATCAAAGAGGAAACTCATCAACTCAGTTTAGGAACGATAGAAATAATCAAAATCAAACCCCTGCACATTATGTAAGCATTGAAGATGGAAACGAATATGAAACTGACGAAGAAGATAGAGAAATCATTGCTTTATGGAACGAACAACTTGACAGTTTTGGAAACCCAAAAGAAACAAAGAAGAGACCTATCGAACCAGAATTAATTTATGATTATAGAACTGACCCAAATAACAAGAAAAAGAGAATTCAAATATCATCTTCAAAACCTAAACCAATGGAATGGAACCCAACTAAAAATAATGTCAGGAAACCAATTATCAAAACCCCTGGAAAAGTGAAGAATGAAGAATACACCCCAAAATTATTACAAGGACCAGAATTAGATATAGTAAAGAAATTAAGAGAACAGAAAATAGAAATAACCCTTCCACAATTATTCAAAATAAGTTCTAATGAGAAGAGAAAAGTAATTGAAGCATTAAGGAAACCAAAAGAAGTATCGGCAAGATTCACAAATCAAGAAGATTCTTTAAGAACTACCACCCTGGAATGTGATATTATAGTCAATGGATACACAGTACCAGCTACAATAGATAGTGGAGCAGCTACAAGTATCATCGCAAGAAATACAATGGAACAATTAGGATTTGATATCGAAGAAGCCACAAATTGTAAAATTATATCAGCCAATGGAGAAAAGACAGAATCCTTGGGAAAAATTAAAGACTTCCCCATAGAAATTAAAGATAAAGTAATACCAATTAATATGGAAGTAATGGAAACAGGAGCATATCATATCTTATTAGGAAACGACTGGATGATGAAAGCTGGAGCATCATATGACTGGAGTAAACAAGAATTGACATTGAACTGGAGAAATCAGGTTATAAAAACTACAGCATCGTGCAAACAAAACAATAACATTCTAGAAAGTATTGAAGAAGAATATGAGAGTGAAGACGAAGAACAAATACAAGTTCTGTTTCAAGAAAATTATATCAACTGACTACGCTCGGAAGAAATAAATGATGAAGAAAATAGTGATTTAGAAGACATAATGGAATTAGGAAACTCTTCATCACCTGACAAATATATACTAAAACCTGGAGACATCAAAAATGGAAAATTAGATAAAGAACGACAAGAAGCCTTCGATAAATTAATAAAAAAATACAAAGACATATTCGCAGAAGAAATAAATCAATTAGGAAGAACAAATATTACACAACATAAAATAGAACTAGAAGAAGGAACTAAACCAATCAAACAACAATATTATAAAACGAACCCAATTGCAAGTAAATTTATACAAGAAGAAATAGACAAATTATTAGAAAATGGAATTATCAAACCTTCGAGAAGCCCTTGGACATCACCTGTAGTATTAGTAAAGAAGAAGGATGGGAAAACTAGATTTTGTGTAGATTATAGAAAACTAAATAGCGTAACTAAAAAGGATGCATACCCAATACCTCAAATTAATAATATGTTAAATGAACTCGGAGGAGCACAATGGTTTACAACCCTGGATTTAGCAAGCGGATATTGGCAAGTAGAAATGGAACCGGAAAGTCAAGAGAAAACAGCATTCACTACCAAATATGGAACCTACGAATTCACTATCATGTCTTTTGGATTAACAAACGCACCCGCAACTTTTCAAAGACTAATGAACGAAATATTAAACGACATGTTGAATAATGGAGTGATGGTTTACCTAGATGACATTAATATCTATACAGAAACTTTTGAAGAACACCTGGAAAAACTAGAAGAAGTTTTCAAACGAATAAGAGTAGCAGGATTAAAAATAAAACCTAGCAAATGTCACTTTGCCAAACAAGAAATTACATTCTTAGGACATATCGTAAACAAAAATGGAATATTACCAGATCCTGAAAAGATAGAGAAAGTAAAGAACTTCCCAAGACCAACAACAGTAACACAAATTAGAAGTTTTCTAGGATTAGCATCTTATTATAGAAAGTTTATAAAAGATTTTTCAATAATAGCAAAACCAATTAATCAATTAGTAAAGAAAACAATACCCTTTGTATGGACTGAAACCCAAGAAAAAGCATTTAATATCTTGAAACAAGCATTAATATCTCATCCTATTTTAAGATACCCAGACTTTAACAAACCATTTTATCTAANACTATCATGCCTTTTGGATTAACAAACGCACCCGCAACTTTTCAAAGACTAATGAACGAAATATTAAACGACATGTTGAATAATGGAGTGATGGTTTACCTAGATGACATTAATATCTATACAGAAACTTTTGAAGAACACCTGGAAAAACTAGAAGAAGTTTTCAAACGAATAAGAGTAGCAGGATTAAAAATAAAACCTAGCAAATGTCACTTTGCCAAACAAGAAATTACATTCTTAGGACATATCGTAAACAAAAATGGAATATTACCAGATCCTGAAAAGATAGAGAAAGTAAAGAACTTCCCAAGACCAACAACAGTAACACAAATTAGAAGTTTTCTAGGATTAGCATCTTATTATAGAAAGTTTATAAAAGATTTTTCAATAATAGCAAAACCAATTAATCAATTAGTAAAGAAAACAATACCCTTTGTATGGACTGAAACCCAAGAAAAAGCATTTAATATCTTGAAACAAGCATTAATATCTCATCCTATTTTAAGATACCCAGACTTTAACAAACCATTTTATCTAATGACCGATGGATCAGCAAAAGGATTTGGCGCAGTATTAGCACAAAAAGATGAAAATGGAAAAGATTTTGTCATAGAATTTGCAAGTCAAAGTATAGGAGATACTAAGAAGAATTACAATGCTACTGAGTTAGAACTAAACGCAGCAATATGGGCAATGGAAAAATTCTATTACTATTTAGGATATAGTCATTTTATATTAATAACCGACCACTCAGCAATGACTTATTTGAAAAATAATCCTATAAAAGAACTGAAAGGACGACTAGCAAAATGGTCTATTAGAATACAACCCTACAATTTCACAATTCAACATAGAGCTGGAAAAGAAAATACCAATGCTGACGTATTATCACGATTATAAAGATGGATGAAGAATTATACCAACAAATACTTATATATATCAAAGATAGCAAAATAGACGAAAACTTATCTGTAAAAGAGAAACAAAAGTTAATTAAGAAAACAAAGTATTTTCAAATAATTAATGATCAGTTGTACAAGAAACCTCGAAAAGGAAACCCTGGATTATTAAAAGTAATACGAAGATCAGAATTGGAAACACTGATGAAAATAATGCATGATCATCCGACTGGAGGACACATGGGAATAGAATCGACCTATAATAGAATAAAAGAAAGATATTATTGGAATCAAATGTTCGACGATATTAGAGAATATATTAAAACTTGTAATATATGTCAAAGATTTGGAAACCCTGAAAGAAATGAACCATTACATTCTATTAGAGTAATACAACCTTACGAACGAATAGGAATAGATATAGTAGGACCGTTACCTGAAACTAGAAAGAAAAACAAATATATGGTAGTAGCAATAGAATATCTTACTAAATGGGTAGAAGTCAGAGCTTTAGATAAAGCAACCGCAGAAAACGTAGCAGAATTTATATACGAAGAGATAATTTGTAGACACGGAGCACCTAAAATAATATTAACAGACCAAGGAAGTCATTTTAAGAACAAAATGATTGACGAATTGTGCAACAAATTCAAGATAGAACACAGATTATCATCCCCTTATCACCCGCAAACCAATGGATTAGTAGAAAGATTTAATAAGACCTTAACAACCATGTTGGCAAAAACAAATGACATATTTAATTGGGATTTACACATACCATCAGTATTATTTGCATATCGAACGACCAAACACAGTACCACAAAATATACCCCGTTTTACTTAAATTATGGTCGCAACCCCGTATTACCCCTGGAAATAGATAACAAAGAGTCACTTGAAACTAACGAAGTAAACTTAGAAGATTCGATATTAAAAAGGACCTATGAATTAGAAGAAATGTTACCGCAACATCAACAAAAAGCCAAAGAATTAATTAGATTATCTCAGGAGAAATCACAAAAACGTCACAGAGATAGAAAAATGAAAAGAGAAATTACCTATCAGAAAGGAGACCAAGTATTAATGTATGATTCAAGATTAGATAAACAGTGGTCAGGAAAGTTAGATAAGAAGTGGAAAGGACCATTCACAGTAGAAAAACGACTCGATAAAGGAAGTTACATCTTATCAAACCAATTTGGATTAATGAAGGAACCAATACATTCAGATAGATTGAAGTTATATCAAAACAGAGAAACATGGGAACCTCACATTATCATATAAACAGACTGAAAAAGTTAAATTAAAAAGAATCTCAGAAGAAAAGAATGGACTTATCAAAAACACTTGACCAAGATAACGACCTCCTGAAATAAACAAAGGATAGATAAGAAAACAGTTGACCAAAACAAAGTAACAAAAGATAAGGAGTCAGAACGCCAAAGTAAACAAACCAATACTTATAAAAAGGAAGTAAATTCGACCCTCTGGAAAATATTCAGATCAATGAAAAATCCACAAAACAAAAGACCAAGAAACAAAAATCAAATCTTTCGAAAAACAAATTCTGAAAATAATAACCTGAAAAATATTATTAAAAACCTACAAAAAGAATCTCTAATATTAAAGAAACAAAACAATGAATTACGAAAAGAAAGGAGAATACTCAAACTACAGATACGAATCGCAACACTCGAAACNGGTCGCAACCCCGTATTACCCCTGGAAATAGATAACAAAGAGTCACTTGAAACTAACGAAGTAAACTTAGAAGATTCGATATTAAAAAGGACCTATGAATTAGAAGAAATGTTACCGCAACATCAACAAAAAGCCAAAGAATTAATTAGATTATCTCAGGAGAAATCACAAAAAACGTCACAAAGATAGAAAAATGAAAAGAGAAATTACCTATCAGAAAGGAGACCAAGTATTAATGTATGATTCAAGATTAGATAAACAGTGGTCAGGAAAGTTAGATAAGAAGTGGAAAGGACCATTCACAGTAGAAAAACGACTCGATAAAGGAAGTTACATCTTATCAAACCAATTTGGATTAATGAAGGAACCAATACATTCAGATAGATTGAAGTTATATCAAAACAGAGAAACATGGGAACCTCACATTATCATATAAACAGACTGAAAAAGTTAAATTAAAAAGAATCTCAGAAGAAAAGAATGGACTTATCAAAAACACTTGACCAAGATAACGACCTCCTGAAATAAACAAAGGATAGATAAGAAAACAGTTGACCAAAACAAAGTAACAAAAGATAAGGAGTCAGAACGCCAAAGTAAACAAACCAATACTTATAAAAAGGAAGTAAATTCGACCCTCTGGAAAATATTCAGATCAATGAAAAATCCACAAAACAAAAGACCAAGAAACAAAAATCAAATCTTTCGAAAAACAAATTCTGAAAATAATAACCTGAAAAATATTATTAAAAACCTACAAAAAGAATCTCTAATATTAAAGAAACAAAACAATGAATTACGAAAAGAAAGGAGAATACTCAAACTACAGATACGAATCGCAACACTCGAAACTCTGTAATCGATGTGGAGTAGAATTTGGGAAACATCCCAACCCTGAAAAATTTGGAAAGGAATGCGATAACCCTCGATACCTAAGAAATAAAAATAAGGAGTGTGGATGTAAAAGAACACCCTTATACGAAATGGCACAAAGACAAAGAGAAGAAGGAGAACCTGCATGGAATGTAAGCACCCATTGTTGCTTTTGTAAAAGAGCCACAATTCTGGTGAATCTCCGAACCAAAGAAATAAAGGGAGTGAAGCATGAACAATGTTATCACTGCAGGAATATGACCTATGTCCCCAAGAAAGAAGAACTCTTCGGTCTACGAAGAAAAATGAGAGAACATAAAGAAATGGTAATAGAAGTACCATATCAACCTGCAATTGAAAGAACTCCCGAATGAAAATTAGCCGAGCAACGAGAAAGAAAGAAGTGGTGTACCGAAAAATGTCAGTTCATGGATCATAAAACCTTATCGAAAGGAAGAATCTATTATTTTAATGCGGATACAAGGATGGTCCATGACAAGGTAAATTGTCCACTAGGAGCTATGGAATATGATGAATCGGGAAGGGAGTACTTTACATGCCTATGTTATAACCGAAAAGCGAAATATTGCATGCAACATGAACATGAAAAGAAAAACTGCAACTGCCCTTACGAGGAGAGAATTGTAGAACGAAACTTCGGAGGAGTAAGATGCCTGGCCCAAAGATGCATGCACGAAGGAGAATATAGCCACTGCAGTCACGACTACTGCCGAAAACATAAAGCTTATATCATCGGATATAAACAACCCTGCAACGAATGCGAAAAAGAGAAGGAATTCTGGACAAACGGAATGTTAGGATTAATATTAAATACCAAGATAGCCAAAGAATTCCAAGAACGATATTATAACTATAACTGGGACCGACCCGAAGAAAATCACGAACCTATAAAAGAAATTATCGAAAATAATGAAGAAATAACAGAATTACGAAAGCAAATAAAAGACCTAGAAGAAATTATAACCAACCTGCAAAAAGAAAGTCTAACCACAAAACTAAAGTTAGAAGAAAAGGAAACAGAAGTCAAGGAGTTCAAAAATATATTCGGAATATCTGAAGGACAAATGACCAAAAATACGACACCAATTATAAATCAAGAAGACTTCGAACAAATGATAGTAGATATTAACGCAATCGAATATTAGAAAGAATATAGTTATAAAACTATATAAACCCTGAACCAAGACCTAAGTAATGAAAAATAAAAGGAAAATGGATATAAGTAAAATAGTTAATAAAAACAACCCGAAACGAAAAGGAACAATCAGAATGGAATATCCACCAAACGAATTGAATAACAGAAGGAGACAATATCTAAATTGGAAAGAGAAAAGACGAGAAAGAGCATTAAGAGTCAAAGCCTTACGGATCGGATTAACGAAAGACGAAAGAACAGAACTCGAAGACCTGAACTTTGTAGAAGTAATCGCCAAAGGAAGAAGTATTCAATAAGAAGGAAACTTACAAGTCAAAATGAGGACATTTTGATTAAGTGAGGGGGAACTGTTACCGGAGAGAACTACCATGGTCAAAATATACTAAAACACATGACCAGAATATTAATTAACCCTGTATTTTAACAGAAATTACTATATAACAACAGAAATAATAATATCAATATAATAGTCTTATTTAATAATTAGTAACAAATAGTAATATTTAACAATAATTAGTAACATTTATTAATATGTATTTTAACAAGTCAAATAGTTTAGTTACACAAATTATAGTAACACAAGTCACATGTTCACGTGATATGGTTACACAAATATTATATAATTATTAACATTTAACATTAATTAGTATTACTTAGTATCAATTATCATTACATAGTATTCATTAGTATTAATTATTAGTATAACATATATTCTATATTTAGTAAGTTATATGGTAAATATATTAGCCAATAGTATTCGTGCACAGTAAGGCACAGTAATGGCACAGTAATGTGTTTGCTTATAAAAAGAGGATCTATTCGACTTGATTCCTACAGTTTTGAGTTAGATTTGAGTTGTAGAATTTTGTAAGAAATGAAAATTATCTTATAATAAAATTTTAATAATTCAAACTCTAAGAAATAACTTATAAAAATTAACCTGTAAATAAAATGTTGAAAATATTATTTAATAAATTACTTTATTAAATAAACCCTGGAATCTTGGAATAAATAATCTAATATTATAATTAATTAATGAAAAGATTATTGATGTTATGGGATTTATTGCTTGATTGCTTAATTGTATAACATTATAATTCTTGAGTTAATAATAATAATATAACCTGGAACACTTGGACAATATTATGAAAATAAAGGAGAAACCGAAAACATTACGCCGAATGTAAATGGAGAATATTATTATCTTGAAGATAATAAACCCTATATTAATAATAACGATAATGAAATATTGAAGAGAAGTCAGGATACCGGATGAAGATCTTGTGAATAAAGGAATTTAAGGACAACTTAATAAAATAAGGAACTAATAATTGGAGAGAAATAACCAAATGACGAATAAAGGATACTTGGATATAAAATAATGAAATAACCGATGAATAATCAACGAAAGGTCTGATTCCCTTTCTAAAATAACTGAATCAGTGGTGCCTTCTAATCAACAGTCTTGTACCTATCGGGGAAGGACTATAAACTCCTAAAAGAACCGTTAAGTCACCCTTAGAATTATGTCTTTACCAAAAGGCAGGTGACAGCGCATACATCTACAAGTGTCTCTAAATGAAATTGCAATTTTGAGAAAAAAAGTAAAAATAGTTTTTTATAGAAGACAAAATTATTTTACTTAAAACCCAAAATTTTTTGACTACCCAGATAAATTCTTTGATTAAAGATACATGTAATTAGGTACTTTTTTTGCTTCCATATATAGAATAAATTCTGTATAAATTTTAAAGACAAATATTTCAAAAATCCAAAATCAATTTTGAAAACATGTATAGTTGCAACTGGTTACAACTCTTACAAATAATTACAATAGGTATCTTTATACATGATCAAAAATCAGCAAAATTTTTAATACAAATTAATTTAACCTATTCACAAATCAGCTATAAATTTTCTTGCCTATTTACAAATTAGTCACAAATCCTCCTGCCTATTTGTATATCTTCTTGCCTATTCCATAGGTCAAAATATTATATATAATATAAACATCAAATATATAATATATGTAATACACATGCTGAAGTTCAGATACATATCGGGTATTTAATATGTGTAGAATAAGTGTAAGATATACTGGTCAAATGAAAAAAAATAGAACAGTTTTATCATAAATAGAATTCTGATTGATGACTAAATTTGTTAAGATTTATTAATAATTTTTTCCAATTTATAAATAGGAATTTCTGTTTTATAAATTATCACAAATAGTATATACAATTTATACATATTTGTACTATCAATAGGATTAGCAAATAAGCAAAAAGATTTGTGGCTAATTTGTGAATAGGCAAAAGATTTTAATCAATTTATAAATAGACAAGAAAATTTGTAACCAATTCATGAAGATTTATAAAAGAGACTTCATACAAAAAGGTCAAAAGTAATTGCAGATCTGATAATTGTAACCAAGCTGAATCTATGCAGTTAAAGATCCATCAGAAAACTTTCACATGTTGAATGATCAAAAATCAGTAAAATTTTTGGTACAGTCTATTCATGAATTGGCCACAAATCTTCATTAATCAGCCACAAATCTTCCTGCCTATTTGTGAATCATCACAAATCTCCCTGCCTATTTACATCAAAAATTTTGTTCATTTGACCAGTGTTTGTGCAGAGGAATTATTATGAGTGCAGTAGAAAGAAGAGTATTGTAATGTTGAGAAACTATAAATTTGTCAATTATTGGTGGTGATCTAATTATAAATGTGACTTTTGATAGAGAAAAAGGTAATTTAAATTTCCATTGAGAAAAAGGATGTTATTTAGAAATTAACGATATTTATTATTTATAATATTCAAATATTGCATACCACAATTCCAACAGTAATAATTATTGGAATTATTGGAAGACTGACTATAATAATAATAAAACAATAAAAATAAGACATTAAGATCAATTTTTATGTGGCGTCAACATTTTTATTATGTTAAGTTACATCAGAAGTTACATGTAGTTACATTAGAATTACATTAGAAGTTTCGTGTAGTTATCAGAAGTTACACGCATTGTCATCTTCTAATTATTAAATGACTTTTATTACTATTGACAATAAATCATCTCAAATCAAATACTCTCTTTATTCAATATAGCCACAGAAATGATACAGAAAGAACAAAAGGACTTCAGTGTAAAAATAATAACCCTTCTTCACATACACAGCAAAACATTAATCTAACATTTTGAAATCACATTAATTCATATAAACCAAAATTAAACGACCAAAACATTCTTACAAAAGGAACCCATAAACCTAACACTATTTACCAGGTAATTATTATATTCTTATTATAGTAAAATTATTTTTACATGTTAAATTTTTTAGATAGTTCAGATAGCATAAATGTATTTTCTAATTGTATAGCAAACCAATAAATATGAAACGATGTCATAAATTAATATTGAATTATTATTCTATAGTCAACACACTTTTTTTGACAAAATTTGTAAAGAGAAAATGTCATTAGAACTTCTCAACGATAAAGATGATTATGGTAAAATCATTTATGGAACATTCAAAGCGAGTTATAAAATATTCAGCCAAATGGAAATAATTATCAAATCAAGCACTTCTGCTCAAATTAATGTTATTCTTCAGTAAGTTAATAATACTGAAACAAAGGCTCCTGATTAAGAACGCGCTTCTCTTATTTTAGTAAAAACAACTTTAAAATGTTTTGACGATTATATTTCTCTGAATTATTGGACAAGGAAAATTTCACTACTTAAAAACTATCCACTTTTCAAGTATTAAAGTTTGTTGAAGTTAAACCTTATAAAAAAAATTCATGATATCAGCATCTAACTAACCAATAAAGTCATTTATTTTGTAGGATTACTTCTTCGTGCAGAAGAACAAAGGAACCTTTTTCAACTAACATTTCTGAAGAATATGCAAGCAGAAATTTCTAGTTTTTTAAAGAAAATAAAAAACGAAAAATAAAAATTTGATAAATAACACGTCTCTCAAAAATAAATACATATTCACTTTTAGCTTTTTGATTTGAGAATATCTTTATTTAAGAATCTGCTATTTAACATGTGATTCTGACTTTCGTATATGCCACGTTAGAAAAATTTCTAATTAAACAACATTATAATTTTTACATCTTATTTTATATTCGTGTTACATTTTTTAGGTATTTTCGGTGTTAATTTTATTTAATAATGAAATATGAATTTAATGCAATATTTGTAATATTTGTAATATATAAATAATATAAAATTGTTCTATTTATTCGGGATTAGTTTTTGCATCTTGATGTGCCGCCTCGGGATTTCTTTCCCTTGGTTCCAAATTCAATTTTTGTGCGGTAACATGAATTGCGCCTTGAATTTTTTCCTTTACATTCGATCGAGAATGAGGTTCAGGATTTTTTTCCTTTGGTACTAAATGTAATTTTTGTGCGGTAACGTGAATTGCGTCTTGAATTTTTTCCTTTACAGGAGAATGCTTTTCGTTTTGATCAATTGAATGATATTTATTATTTTGAGACATTTTTTTTTTTAAAAAAAAGTTGTGTTTTAGTGAGATATTTATATTTATAATTTTTTGTTTTTAAAGAACCCATGATATCTACTTACTAATAATGTTTATAAAATACGTACGTAATTGATGCGTCATGGTTCAACTTTAACTTACTATGTATGGAGAAAATAAAAAATATAATAAATTTCAGCTGGTAATCAGTTCCTTGAGATCAAATCCCTTAAAACCATTATCTAATGAGGAAACTTTATTTATATTTGTACATTTGGTAATTTGCAATTATTAGAATTGTTAGAATTTAAAAATCGAAAACATTTGTACCTATAAAAAAATTTAAGAGTAATTTTTTTTTAAAAAAAAAAAATAAAATAAAATAAATGAAATTTTTAACACATGGATTAGTTCACATGAATTTGAATATTAAATTCCTTGGCATTATAATGCTCACTTTTTGTCCATATATGATTATCAAATAGATTAATTGTTTAACCAAATTCATGAAAGAGATGTTTCATTTTCAAAAAGGAATTAAAATATAAGCAATTTTTAGAATTTATTTATGAGCTTTTGATTTTATTATTTGTGAATTAAATGAAAAAAAAAATCAATGACAATAGATGATTTTTTCACACATCATCATCCAAATATATATTGTTCAATGAATTATTTCTTTTCCAGCCTGGAAGTTCCAGGCCAGGTAAATTTTATATCAACCAAAAATTTCACCACAAAGCTCTTCTTCTAATTCTCTCTGCTCTAATAATTCTCTTTTTCCATCCCATCTTACTATAAAGATATTCTTTCCTAGCCTCAAGAATTGCTTTTCTTTCTAGAGGCAAAGGTGCAAATTGTGCAATGATATGTGATGGACAATCAAACATCTTACTTAACACACTTAAACTATATTTCGCTGGATCTGATGCTCTCAATCGTTTCATTTCTTCGATTTGCTCTTTAGTGTGTTTACGTTTTCTTTGTTCTTTAATTGGTCTAAGTGGTGGTGGTAATTGATCAACAGTAATTTTTGGAGGGGTTAATGGGACACGAGAAATAAACAAACTATTATCATCTAATTTTTTTTCACCATAAACGGGTGCTGCGAGTGGTGAAATTTTTTTAGGTTTGCGAGCTGTATAATGACGGATTTGAAAAAGATAATTTTGGCATATCGATGAACTTTTAAAAAATGATGTAAAAGGCGTAAAGGTTCGTATGATAGTTGTGGTTGGTTTGAAAAAGGAGAAAGTCATTTTTAAATAAAAGAAATAAAAGGAATTGGGAAAAATCAAAAGATTTATCAATAGGAAGTATGTAGTTATGTGTAACATCTATCCATGCAAACAGTAGAAGAGTGTGTGGCACAACTTAGCATTTTTGATATATAAGATTCAAAAAAAAATTTATTTCAAACTCTATTGATCTAATATCAAAAATGGCCCAGTCTTCATT
Organism: Diversispora epigaea; assembly: GCA_003547095.1. Lineage (NCBI taxonomy): Eukaryota > Fungi > Glomeromycota > Glomeromycetes > Diversisporales > Diversisporaceae > Diversispora > Diversispora epigaea. The sequence continues at coordinate 6,589 of PQFF01000544.1, read as the reverse complement.
TATTTTCGATGTATCTCCAGAAGGATGGAACGAGAGTTCACAGTACCGGATCAATAGCGGAATCTCAGGTTCTTTTAAACTTCCCAAGTTCTAAAGATTATAAGACGAGTGTATATGCTGCAAGCGATGTCAACTTTCTACTCATGAATTCCAGGCAGTGTCAATAGGAACATTGAACCTGTTGGTCGTTTCTTTCTTGCACATGCTCGTCGAAAGTTAAATAATCATAGTTTTGATGAAGACGACCGCATTCAAGCGGAAGCTGCTATTAAACAGGAGGACGAGGTAATAGATTTAAAGGATGACGAAGAAGAAACTCCAGAATTGTTATCTCGAGATCCCAAAGACTGGAAGGTATTATATTATATTATTATTGGAATCGAATGATAAATCGTTATTTTGTTTGGTTTTTTTTTCATTACTCCACGAGTATGTTGATTTGTTTTGTTAATTCGATATATGCTAGGAACAAGACCATTATGCAGTTTTAGGTCTTTCCAAATATAGGTGGAAAGCTACAGATGATCAGATTAAACAAGCGCGTAAGCTATAGTTATAATGGATGCCAATGGAAATGCTGAATATTTAGATCAATTAAGCAATAATTATATCGATTCACGGCGTTTTAGATAGAAGGAAAGTTCTTAAGCATCACCCGGATAAAAAAGCATCTAGCGGAAATACAAATGATGATGCTTTTTTTAAATGCATTCAAAAAGGTACTTTTGAATTTTAATCATTTAAATATATAATGCATAATAAATAATGCATAATAATATATAATACATAATATATAATACATAATACATAATACATAATACATAATACATAATACATAATACATAATACATAATACATAAAATGTTATTTTACTTATTATTTTTTATTATTTTTAAAAATAGCCTATGAAATCCTTTTTGATCCCGTTAAACGACGTCAATTTGATTCCGTCGATGAAGCTATCGACGACTCGCCACCCAGTCTAAAGGCTAAGGGTGACTTCTTTGAAATTTATGGTCCAGTATTTGAACGTGAAGCAAGGCAAGTTTTATTATCTTAAATAATTTTTTATTTTTAATAACCATCACTTTTAATATCCTTAAAAAATATAGATTTTCAAATAAAACTCCTGTTCCAATGCTGGGAGATATAAATGCCCCTAAATCAGAAGTGGAGGCATTTTATGATTTCTGGTATTTATTATATTTGTAAAGCTTTATATATATATATATATATATATATATTGTTTATTAATTTTAATATTGATTTCTGATTAGGTATAACTTTGACTCTTGGCGTTCGTTTGAATATTTAGATAAAGAAGATGCTGATGGTACCGATAAGTAAGAGTTAACCTGATCTTTGTTTTTGCGCGTTTGGAAATAATATATTTAATATCAGTGTACTTATTATTTTATTTTATTTATAGCCGTGATGATAAACGTTATCTTGAGCGAAAGAATAAAACTGAAAGGGCAAAACATAAAAAGGAAGATACACAGAGATTAAGAAAAATTATTGGTAGATTTGTTGATTATGAATTATGAATTGAATTAACTTTCTTTTTTTGATATATATTATATATATATACGGATAGATTTATGAATTTTATTTATTGTATCGATAGATCAATCACTATCATTAGATCCAAGAATTTTGAAATTCAAGCAAGAAGAAAGAGCCGCTAGAGAAGCCAAGAAGAAACAAAAGGAGGATGCTGTCAAGGCTTCACAAGAAGCGGCAAAAAAGGTACTATTTCCCGAAATTTTGTACTTTATTAATTAAATATTTAATAAAAGAAAATTAATCAAATAATTAATTTAATTTAGGCTGCTGAAGAGGAGAAATTAAAGAAAGAACAGGCTGAAGCTGAAGCCAAACAGAAGGTTTGTCGATGAGCAAGATGATCTTTTATATATAAAAAAAAGATTTGAACTTCTAATAAATTTATATTTGATTATAGCAACAAGGGGAAAAGAAGAAAAAGGAAGCATTGAAAAAGTCTATGCGTAACGAGCGTAAAACCATCAAGACATTTGTCAAAGTATATTTTGTTTTAATTACATAAATTTAACTTTATGGTTTTAAAATGAAATTAATAATATTTTTATATTCAGAATTGTAATTATTTTTATCCAACCAACGAGTCTCCCCCTGCAGACGTTATTGGTAAACAATTGACCGAATTAGATCTTTTATTCGAGAAATTGACATTAGAAGATCTTCAAAATGTCCGAAATCAAATGGATTCCGCGAAAGATAGTAATGGAGTGAAACAAGCTTTAATAATCGAAGTATCAAGACTAATAAATTCCAGTGATTTGTCACCTGATACTATTACACATTTCAAACAATGTATTTATAATTTATTTGTTAATTTGATTTGTCATGTTAATTTATTAAGATATTTATTTATTTATTTTTTATCAATTTATTTCAATTTATTATCAATTTCAGCGGATACTACTTTAAACACCATTGTTCCTATTAAAGGATCGAGCACAGAGAAAGATAATGTACCAAAGGATGAAAACAAGAAGGAACCAAAGGAACGACCTTGGGACGTAGATGAGATATCTTTACTGATAAAGGCTGCAAACAAGTTTCCAGGTGGAAGCGTAAATAGGTGAGTTAATTAGAGAAAAGAAAATTCAAAAGCTAAATAATAATAATAATTTATTTTTAATGACCAAACAAAGGTGGGAAAAAATTAGCGAATTTGTTGCTGACCATTCTAGAAAACCGCCACGGTCAAATGAAGAACTGATAAAAAAATCTAAAGAAGTTCAAAAAGGTTAATATTATTGATTATTTGATTATATTTGATAAATAGTATTAGGAAATATTAATAGATGATTAATTTATTTAAAACAGGCGCAAATGCATTGGACGAAGGTGATGTGCGAAAGTTGCAGCATCAAAAGAAACATACAGATACGCGTATATATGAAGATCCTTCTATGCGAGAAGCTACCATCAATTATGACGAAAAGCTGCGTACTCAAACTAATGCACAAACTAATGCACAAACTAATGTACAGACTAATGTACAAACCAATGCACAAACTAATGCGCAACCCAATGCGCAAACTAATGCACAAAATAACTCAAAAACATCATCCAAACAAGGCAAAAATAAGACGAAATCTAAATCTCTGCCACAACCTACTGAATCTCGAATAACGGAAGTTTCAGCGGTGAAGGCAGATGCTTCGATAAAATCAACTGAAGCAAATTCTGTAAATGGATCTACTTCAAAAGCTTCCTCAAGCCCTTCAAGTTCTTCCTCATCGACTTCTGTAACAACAAATGTATGGATTGCTACTCAACAAGCACAATTAGAACGGGCGTTACAAATGTATCCACCTTCATGGAAAGGAGATGTTGATAGATGGGACAAAATAGCAAGTGCAGTTGAGGGTAAAACAAAAAAAGAATGTAAACTTAGAGTAAAAGTGAGTATATGACTGATTGAATAATTATTGATATCGATTTCTAGCTAAAATTTTATTATTACCTTTCAACTTCTAGTATTTATCAGAACAAGTTAAGGCAAAGAAAGCTGCGCAGTCTATAGAAAAATAATAAATAGCAACAATTTCAAAGAAAATAATTATCATTCATTTTGCAATGTTGGATTACAATTAGTATTAAAAAACGGTTTCCATTTTATTGTAAAGTAAATTATATATGTAACTTTATTTAGAAATGTTAAAATTATTCAAAAATTTAGTGTCACCAAAAACTAAATAATTAAAGTTTTTATACAATTTGAAGTTTTACCATTTGACTGGTAAATTTGCTCTATTTACAAGTGCCGATTTATGCACTGATTCTCTTTGTTGTAATGCAGGACTTTGACCATTAATAACAGCTAAAATTTCTAAAGCTAATCTTTCACTGAATTTTTTTCCTGGTCTTTTATCTGAAGCACTTAATATCCATTTAATAGCCTTATGACGTTTTTGACGTTCGTTAAGTGGAATTGGAATTTGTATATTCTTTGAACCTTGTTTATAACCTATAAGACGAACTAAAGGAGAGGTTTTTTCGATAGAAGCTTTAATAATTCGATATGGATTGTTATTAGTTTGTTTACGAATTTCCAGACAACAATCGGCTACATAACGTTGGGCACGAGCTTTTTTTCCATCTCTCATTATCATATTTGTTAATTGAATAATAATAGGATCAGTCATTTCATTATTAATTTCACTCGAAGAAACATCAATATCGTCAGTGATATCCAGTAGGTTCATTGGATCCTCTTCTTTGGTTAATTGAACATCAGGAATATCAATATTTGAAGCATTATTCTCTTCTGTGGTAGATATATTTGATTTCAATTCAGGTTTTATCTTATAATCATCAAGAACGGGATTTGTATTACTATTAATTCTTTCGATATTGTTAAAAAAGGATTTATCATTGTTATCATTGTCATTCGAATTATTCGAATTGAGAATAGATTTTAATAATTGGAAAGCTTTGTCATTATCATCATTTCTATCGTCATTTCCATCATCATTGCCTGAATGAAAAGAATTAAAATGAAAATGAAATTGTAAAAATATTGATGAAAGTGGAGAGAGCTTTGGTGATCTTATAAATGACTGATGGTTTTTAAGAGTGAATCGTTTAAAAGATGTTATAAAATACATTATCGATGAGAAGAAAAGATTCAATGCTTATATATGCTTATATTCAAGTTATACACGTGGCACATGACTTACTGTGCCATAACAAGAATAAGGTTGTTGAGGAAGTGAATCATATTAGTATATTCTGCCTATCATAAAACACTAATAATGCTCTTTCTTATTAAAGTTGTCTACTCACCCTTAACTTATAGAGGTAATTCTAAGGTAATATATATTTTTGAATAAAGCAAAATATAAAATTCATCCAAAAAATGTAGTGGGAACGACATAATTATGTCGTTCCCACTTAGTTTAGGTTGTGGCCTGATGACAAAAGTTGGCCACCGTCGTCATGTGGTCTGACGAAAAAGTTGGCCACCATCGTCATGTGGTGTGATATATTTTTTAGGCCACACTCGAACGGACATATATCGGGTTGGTGATCCTGACTGATTTCAAGTATATGACACCCCCCGATACAGGTTATGACGATATAGGCGCGACCCCTCTACAGCATATTCTAATTCTTTCAGAAACCCAGATTTGATAGTTATATTTGTATGCGGGCTTAATGCTTTTGATCGATTTCCATTGTAAGGTAATAGCCGAGTTAGGTGATGGGTGGCCTGGCGACAAAAATTAGCCATCGTCGTCATATAAATTTTCATATACCGGCCCATTGTTCCCGATTGTTTTCCATTGTAAAGTAATAGCCGAGTTAGGTTATGTCTTACCACAAGTTTGACGAGCTGATTGCATTTATGTCGTCATACCTGTTTCATGTGGCGAAAAAATAATTGCGCGAATGCTATCTGGTTGCGCTATATACATGCTATCAAATATGTATATAACCTATATCGCGCCATTGCTATCGAATGTGTTTACTTACTCTACCTCATTACCGAATAATTTGTGTATCTTGTTCATAATTTCAGATCGGTCAAGAATATACTGCCATTCTCTTTTCCCATTACCTGCTCGTTTGCGCTCAATATCAATTAGTGCGAACTTTTTACCGAGAATGTTATTATTCAATGCTTCTTTTTTATTATTATTGCACCAAGTGAGATATTCTTGATATAAACCCGCAGAATCCACTTTATTTATTTTCAGGCTACGATGATATGTGATTAATTATAAATTGAATATAATTAGGATAAACCGAAGATAACTCTTAATTTGTATCGTCAAGTATATAATCTTCATTATCATTACTTGTTATCTCATTGATTTGTACTTTTAATGAATCGATTTCAGTTTGCATTTTTTGGATCTGCTCCTTTAAAGCAAGTTCAATTTGTAAAGTAGCAATTTGCCGTCTCAATGAATCAATCTCAGATTGCATAATTAGGAATACTTATTTTTTTCATATCTTCAATAGCAGAGCTAGTGCCAAGGCACATATTGGGATATATAGCAAAGTGTATTGAGATATGAAAAATCTGTCCTACTCCGTCCTGGCCCCGTCCTAGTAAAAAAAAAAATTAACTGGACGGATTTGGTATAGGAGAAAGATTTAAAATCCTTTTTTATCTTGTTCTTTTATATTTATTATATATCTGTCCTACTTGTCCTCAGTGATGTTCAAAATGTACTTCCAATAAAATTTTATTGGAATTGGAAGTTCCATTGGAAGTTCGATTGGAAGAATTGGAAGTTCCAATATCTCATGTGCATTGAAATCTTCCAATCAAATACTTTGGTTATTGTATATAATAATTGAAGTTCTAATATTTTCAATACTTCTAATATACTTTTTTAAATAAATATAAATATTCAATAATTGATAAAAAAACAAATAGGAATTAAAAATTTGTTTAATTCTTAAAAATACAATGTTAAACTAATAAAATTTAATAAATTATATAATAAAATTTAATAAATTTCTATAATATTTATGTCATGTGTCTTATAATAAATATCTTCCAATTCTTCCAATGAAAATTTAT
>PQFF01000543.1:138416-165857 GCA_003547095.1 Diversispora epigaea | reverse complement strand
TTACTATTTTCTAAATTAAAAAACTATTTACTATTATATTTATTTTAAAATTATTTTAAAATTATTTTAAAATTATTAGAAATATTCGAAAATATTTAAAGAAACAAAACGGAATTTTAGTTCTTTATATATCGTTTCCTACTATCTAAGTATGATGAATTATTTCAAAATTCTTTATTATTATATCCCTCAATTAGATAGTTATTATCTAATTGCTATCATTAAAATGTAATAATAATTCATAATATTACATCTCTGCAAATTACTCATAATTAGATATCTCCGCAACTTACAAAATTAATTAAAATCATATTCGTTATTAGCAACAAATTTTCTGATTTTTAATTGAACAATACTAAAGTCTTCGAATATTATATTTAATTACATGATTATAATTTATATTTATTCTTTTTCAAAAAAAAATATAGATAAAATAATTATATATTTTTAAAAATAATGTGGATAAATGCGAAATAAAGATTGAATTTATTAATATAAAATAATAATGTTTTTTTTTTAAAAATATAATAATACGGAACATTCCGAAATAATACAACTTAAAATAGATATTTATTTACTAAATATTCATTAGTCTTATCAAATCGAAGAACTATATGAACTATATCTTCTATTGCTTCTATTTCTATAAAATTGTATACCTCCGTCAATTCCAACAAAGGACAGCCATAAACAAATGGAGTTCTTTTAGATATAAAATCGTACCATTGTACAAGTGCAAGATGCAATGATTTTTTTTTCTTTAAAAATATTTCTGTTATAAGTAATGTCTAAATAAATAAAATAAAATAAAGTCAAATAATTTACATATTTTATTAATTAGAATTATTGTAATAATATATACCTGTGCGTAACAAATTCCATTATCAGATTGATATTCAAAAAGTTCTTCATCATTCATAGTTACAGAGATATTACTAAACCATGGCCACTTGTGAAACATGTTTGTTGTACGTAATATTGCACGATTTTCCAAAGTTACAGATCTATATATTTTTATGTGACAACTCTGTGCAGTTGAAATCTTAAGTAGATCAAAATATGAGTCCAAACTTTGAATAAAATGGTCTAAGCCTTTTATCATTTTTTCATCTAAATTTGTTTCATTTTTATATTTATCAATAAATTCAAAAGCTTCCGAAATATCAAATTCAAATAACTTCGAAGAATAATTAAATTTGAGTGGAGTTTTGAACTTTTTTTTAAAGTCGTTTTGCTTAATTATCGCTTTTCTCCGTATCTAAATAAAAAAATTTTTTATTAGAGATTTTCCGTTATTTTTATAATTTTACATGATAATTTATGTTAATATTTACGGTTTTCATCATTTGCTCTTCCACATCTTTTTTATTACTGAGACGATATGGAATTTTAATATATGTCTTGTGTAAGGCTTCGTAAGTTTCTGTAGTATATTCATTTATGGCTCCGAATTCACGAATAGTATCAACAATATGATGAACCCATGAATGTAACTTTGGCAGTTTAAAATCAGAATTCGAAAATTGACCAAATAATTTAATAAATAGATTAGCCCATTTTTCAATTGCTTCCTGAAAATTTTTCAGATCACTTTCTTTAAACGTTTCCTGTCGACTTAATAAGTACATTTCGTTCCATTTCACGTAAACTTCCGAAAGATCCTTATTTAATAAATCATCAACTACAAATACCATCACCTTCATAATATTTCTATAATTATCTGCTGTTAAAAGAGCTATTGATTGTAATCCTCCTGAAAATATTTTTAGTTCCGAATGTCTCGGAATTAATGTAATTCTCCGGTTCATTTTATCCACTAATGATCTTTCTTCAGCTTCAAATAATAATTTTTTAGTAAACTCTATTTGGTAGCGATACAAACCTAAATCCAAGTAATGCATTCTATCGGGTACAGTGGCAACGTAAACATTTATATTTCTAAATTAAAAATAATATAAAGTTAGAATGTACTTAACAATATAAAAGGGTATCATGAAAACTTACGGAATATTCCAAAAATAATTGAAAACTGGTTCCAAACTAGCTTTTTCAGTTGTACCGTTATTATAATATTGCAATATATTTTCTTTGTTTCGAAGTACCATCTGATCATCCCTTAAACGTGTATTATTTAAATTTTCTTTTGATACTAGACAAAAATGGCAGGGATAGTTTGAATTTGTTGATTTATAAGTTAACGAAAAAGTACATGCTTCTGGCCAATCGCATATTATTGTGGAAACTCTCGGAAAAAACCAGAAAATTTCGTTATCAATTTTTAATTCAATGCCATCGCCATCATCATCATCATTTGTAAATAATGGATCCAAAAGAAATTTAATAGAATTGTGAAAGGTTTCGCGAACTAATTTTTTAAATTCAGAGGATTTTTTNCCGAATGTCTCGGAATTAATGTAATTCTCCGGTTCATTTTATCCACTAATGATCTTTCTTCAGCTTCAAATAATAATTTTTTAGTAAACTCTATTTGGTAGCGATACAAACCTAAATCCAAGTAATGCATTCTATCGGGTACAGTGGCAACGTAAACATTTATATTTCTAAATTAAAAATAATATAAAGTTAGAATGTACTTAACAATATAAAAGGGTATCATGAAAACTTACGGAATATTCCAAAAATAATTGAAAACTGGTTTCAAACTAGCTTTTTCAGTTGTACCGTTATTATAATATTGCAATATATTTTCTTTGTTTCGAAGTACCATCTGATCATCCCTTAAACGTGTATTATTTAAATTTTCTTTTGATACTAGACAAAAATGGCAGGGATAGTTTGAATTTGTTGATTTATAAGTTAACGAAAAAGTACATGCTTCTGGCCAATCGCATATTATTGTGGAAACTCTCGGAAAAAACCAGAAAATTTCGTTATCAATTTTTAATTCAATGCCATCGCCATCATCATCATCATTTGTAAATAATGGATCCAAAAGAAATTTAATAGAATTGTGAAAGGTTTCGCGAACTAATTTTTTAAATTCAGAGGATTTTTTTTCTCTTTCATCTTTAGCAATAACTGTTTGGCATCTTCTTTATTTCTTCTCCATGTGGAAATATTGCCAAGAGAAATATATATAGGATGAAGTGACCCCTTACCCAAGGTGTCAGTTGGAATAAAGGATGATGGACAAAATATATGCTACCGATGGGATTGATTCTTTCGCTTTTTTCCACCAGTTTCCAGTATATTGTTCTCCATATGATTGTTCATTTTCAATCTATAATAATATGTATAATATGTTTAGTGATCTTTAACTTGTGTCAGTATAAACAATGAATAAAATTTTTTACCTCCAATTTTTTGTAATCATATACAAAAAGCTGGGAAATTTCCGGATTTGATAAAAGATTTTCTATACATTTTATAACTGGTTGATAATTTATAAAGTATTCTTTATTATTATGCACTAATATACGATGTTTATAATATAATAATCGTGATAAATTCATTTTATCCATATACTTTCAGCCAGTTTCGATATTTTTAGGAAGGGGAGAAATGGATAAATTGGAATGCTTATTAAAAAATTTGATAATTGCATTGCCGGCTTTGTTATTTAAATTATATTTTGTAACAAGAGTCATCAAATCGGCATAAGATTCATTTGGAAACTCTTCAACGTCTGAATCTTCATTTCGTGAACTTTCACTTCTGACATCTAAGTCTTCATTCTGTAAACGTTCGATATTTGAATCTTCATTTTGTAAATTTTCGACATTCGAGTCTTCATTTCGCGAACTTTCGAACAAAATTTCTTCAAAACGTTCTGGAATATTACTGATAACTTCTAATGAAACTGAAGCATCAGTATCATAATCACCATATTCAAATANATAATGGATCCAAAAGAAATTTAATAGAATTGTGAAAGGTTTCGCGAACTAATTTTTTAAATTCAGAGGATTTTTTTTCTCTTTCATCTTTAGCAATAACTGTTTGGCATCTTCTTTATTTCTTCTCCATGTGGAAATATTGCCAAGAGAAATATATATAGGATGAAGTGACCCCTTACCCAAGGTGTCAGTTGGAATAAAGGATGATGGACAAAATATATGCTACCGATGGGATTGATTCTTTCGCTTTTTTCCACCAGTTTCCAGTATATTGTTCTCCATATGATTGTTCATTTTCAATCTATAATAATATGTATAATATGTTTAGTGATCTTTAACTTGTGTCAGTATAAACAATGAATAAAATTTTTTACCTCCAATTTTTTGTAATCATATACAAAAAGCTGGGAAATTTCCGGATTTGATAAAAGATTTTCTATACATTTTATAACTGGTTGATAATTTATAAAGTATTCTTTATTATTATGCACTAATATACGATGTTTATAATATAATAATCGTGATAAATTCATTTTATCCATATACTTTCAGCCAGTTTCGATATTTTTAGGAAGGGGAGAAATGGATAAATTGGAATGCTTATTAAAAAATTTGATAATTGCATTGCCGGCTTTGTTATTTAAATTATATTTTGTAACAAGAGTCATCAAATCGGCATAAGATTCATTTGGAAACTCTTCAACGTCTGAATCTTCATTTCGTGAACTTTCACTTCTGACATCTAAGTCTTCATTCTGTAAACGTTCGATATTTGAATCTTCATTTTGTAAATTTTCGACATTCGAGTCTTCATTTCGCGAACTTTCGAACAAAATTTCTTCAAAACGTTCTGGAATATTACTGATAACTTCTAATGAAACTGAAGCATCAGTATCATAATCACCATATTCAAATAGATCTGTTATCTCTGAACCTGATGATAAGTTTTCTATTTCTTGAACACTTTGTCTTTCTTCTATACGATTAAAATCATCATTATCTAATAACATATCAGTGACTTCTGAAACTTCTGTATTGGATTCTTCTGTACTAACATCATAAAGGTTTATACATCTATTTACATGTTGGGAATATGAATTACAGTTAGAAAAATAATGAATATTGCAATAAGGACATTTATAACTTGTAGACATTTTTTAAAAATTAAATTTTTTGAAATTTTAAGATACTTTTAACTGTTCTTTTTCATTACACTTATATATTTTTTTAATTTTATTTTTTTTCCTTTTTACAACAATAAGAAAATTATTCAAATGTTTCGCTTTTCTATATCTTGTAATAAATATCTAATAATGAATAATTATAAAAATCATTTGAAATTTTTCACTTTTCTTTATTTTGGGTAATAATTATTTTTTATTTTCACTATATTTCATGATATAACAAGAAAATAAAGACATATCACTAGCTATAATTTATGGTAAATAAGAATATTCATTTTTATTTATATTTCATAATATAATTTATGGTAAATAAGATACAATAAATTGATAAAAATTATTATTTTATTTTCGTTATATTTCGTGATATAACAAAAAAATAAAGACATTATCACTTGCTATAATTTATGGTAAATAAGAATACAATGAATACAATATTTCATGATATAACAGGAAATAAAGATAAAGATTATAATCTTTTTTGGACAATAAATGCGTATTGATATACTTAATATAACTAACCGTAATACAGTTTACAAAATATAATTAAATCCTGATATAATGAAGATCAATATCTCATTCTTCTTTCATCTTACATGCTAGGAGTATGATATTAAAAGCTTTTGACACTTTACACTTTATGAAAATAATAATAACTAATACATTCTTTTAAATATACAATCCTTCATAATGTTTTTTTATCATTTAACTTCCCACACCGCATATTACCCCATTTTTTCTATTATTTTACTGTTTTTCGTTGATTTTTCATACCAAAATTCTTTTCGATATTTCGTATCTCTACGTTTAAATTTAAGTAAGTATATTTGAGATTATTTCTACTAGTACTTAATATTAATAATGAAATTCTATATATATCTTTACGTTATAATGCACTTTCGTAATAATATGAAAAAAATAATATTAATAAATGAGAATTCAAATTTGGCTTAAGAGAATCATGCCCAACTACAAGAAACGTTTTTCTCATAGAACTACTCCAACTACCGCAACTGCTCCAACTACTGCGACCTCTCCAATTACTGCGACTTCTCCAACTACCGTAACTACCCCAATTATCGCAACCACCTCAACTACTGCAACTTCTCCAACTTCTACTTCAATAACAGCTACTCAAACTGCTCTAATTCTAAGCTCAAGATCTAGATCTATTCGAAATCGTGAAGTTACAGGTGGTAACGATCAAATTATAGCAAAAATATATCATAAAATCATTAATCTTGAGAAAAAAATTGATCTTGTAATTAAAAACCAAGACTCTATCAAAATTGACATTAAAAAAGTAGATGCTGATATTAGTTTCAACATAAATGATAAAGATTTTAATGAAGTAATTAATTATTTCTAAATGTTTTCGAAAGATTACAATTATAATTATATTCTATAACTAATAACTTTTTATATAGCGAATTATTGCTAACTCCGCGAAGGAACTTTTCCAAACTTGTATCTATCCCACACCAAAGGAATTCCGAGAATCTGTAGAAAAATATGTCCGAGAGACATTTCCGAAATTCTACAGATCGTTGGGAACAAAAAGATAGATGTCTTTTTTTGAAAAAACAATCAGAAAATCTGTAATAAAAGTCTTTCTTTAAAATACATATTAAATTAAATTTAGATCTGTAATTAATTAAAATGAAAATATTTAATAGATGATCGAAAAGCTTCGAAGTATCCGGGGAGGACTGAGTGTAAAAGTAAAAACTGTTATACATGAAGTTTTCTCATTGTCACCAATCAATAGTACGAAGTTCGAGGAAGTTTCTGAATGGAAGAAATTGCCGGCCGTAAAAGAATNGAATATGAATTACGGTTAGAAAAATAACGAATATTGCAATAAGGACATTTATAACTTGTAGACATTTTTTAAAAATTAAATTTTTTGAAATTTTAAGATACTTTTAACTGTTCTTTTTCATTACACTTATATATTTTTTTAATTTTATTTTTTTTCCTTTTTACAACAATAAGAAAATTATTCAAATGTTTCGCTTTTCTATATCTTGTAATAAATATCTAATAATGAATAATTATAAAAATCATTTGAAATTTTTCACTTTTCTTTATTTTGGGTAATAATTATTTTTTATTTTCACTATATTTCATGATATAACAAGAAAATAAAGACATATCACTAGCTATAATTTATGGTAAATAAGAATACAATGAATACAATATTTCATGATATAACAGGAAATAAAGATAAAGATTATAATCTTTTTTGGACAATAAATGCGTATTGATATACTTAATATAACTAACCGTAATACAGTTTACAAAATATAATTAAATCCTGATATAATGAAGATCAATATCTCATTCTTCTTTCATCTTACATGCTAGGAGTATGATATTAAAAGCTTTTGACACTTTACACTTTATGAAAATAATAATAACTAATACATTCTTTTAAATATACAATCCTTCATAATGTTTTTTTATCATTTAACTTCCCACACCGCATATTACCCCATTTTTTCTATTATTTTACTGTTTTTCGTTGATTTTTCATACCAAAATTCTTTTCGATATTTCGTATCTCTACGTTTAAATTTAAGTAAGTATATTTGAGATTATTTCTACTAGTACTTAATATTAATAATGAAATTCTATATATATCTTTACGTTATAATGCACTTTCGTAATAATATGAAAAAAATAATATTAATAAATGAGAATTCAAATTTGGCTTAAGAGAATCATGCCCAACTACAAGAAACGTTTTTCTCATAGAACTACTCCAACTACCGCAACTGCTCCAACTACTGCGACCTCTCCAATTACTGCGACTTCTCCAACTACCGTAACTACCCCAATTATCGCAACCACCTCAACTACTGCAACTTCTCCAACTTCTACTTCAATAACAGCTACTCAAACTGCTCTAATTCTAAGCTCAAGATCTAGATCTATTCGAAATCGTGAAGTTACAGGTGGTAACGATCAAATTATAGCAAAAATATATCATAAAATCATTGATCTTGAGAAAAAAATTGATCTTGTAATTAAAAACCAAGACTCTATCAAAATTGACATTAAAAAAGTAGATGCTGATATTAGTTTCAACATAAACGATAAAGATTTTAATGAAGTAATTAATTATTTCTAAATGTTTTCGAAAGATTACAATTATAATTATATTCTATAACTAATAACTTTTTATATAGCGAATTATTGCTAACTCCGCGAAGGAACTTTTCCAAACTTGTATCTATCCCACACCAAAGGAATTCCGAGAATCTGTAGAAAAATATGTCCGAGAGACATTTCCGAAATTCTACAGATCGTTGGGAACAAAAAGATAGATGTCTTTTTTTGAAAAAACAATCAGAAAATCTGTAATAAAAGTCTTTCTTTAAAATACATATTAAATTAAATTTAGATCTGTAATTAATTAAAATGAAAATATTTAATAGATGATCGAAAAGCTTCGAAGTATCCGGGGAGGACTGAGTGTAAAAGTAAAAACTGTTATACATGAAGTTTTCTCATTGTCACCAATCAATAGTACGAAGTTCGAGGAAGTTTCTGAATGGAAGAAATTGCCGGCCGTAAAAGAATGTTATAAAAACATTTTCAAGCCCATTGATGAAAAAGATCCCGAAACAACTTATATGAGTTGTATAATTGATAAAGTGTGGGGCGAATCATGCGACGTTCCGAACGTTCACGTAGCGTGGGCGATCGCNAGACTCTATCAAAATTGACATTAAAAAAGTAGATGCTGATATTAGTTTCAACATAAATGATAAAGATTTTAATGAAGTAATTAATTATTTCTAAATGTTTTCGAAAGATTACAATTATAATTATATTCTATAACTAATAACTTTTTATATAGCGAATTATTGCTAACTCCGCGAAGGAACTTTTCCAAACTTGTATCTATCCCACACCAAAGGAATTCCGAGAATCTGTAGAAAAATATGTCCGAGAGACATTTCCGAAATTCTACAGATCGTTGGGAACAAAAAGATAGATGTCTTTTTTTGAAAAAACAATCAGAAAATCTGTAATAAAAGTCTTTCTTTAAAATACATATTAAATTAAATTTAGATCTGTAATTAATTAAAATGAAAATATTTAATAGATGATCGAAAAGCTTCGAAGTATCCGGGGAGGACTGAGTGTAAAAGTAAAAACTGTTATACATGAAGTTTTCTCATTGTCACCAATCAATAGTACGAAGTTCGAGGAAGTTTCTGAATGGAAGAAATTGCCGGCCGTAAAAGAATGTTATAAAAACATTTTCAAGCCCATTGATGAAAAAGATCCCGAAACAACTTATATGAGTTGTATAATTGATAAAGTGTGGGGCGAATCATGCGACGTTCCGAACGTTCACGTAGCGTGGACAATCGCGATTACTCAAATAATTCTTAACCCTAATAATTGTTATGTAAAGATAACTGAGGATATTATTAAGGAAAAATATGAAAAAAATTTAGTAAGTATTCTCTTTAATAATATTTTTTCTTTAAATTTCCATTACTAAGTTTTCTAACAAATTTTATAGCTTAAATTAAACAATGAAGAAGGGTTTTGTAACTCTTCGGACGAATCTGAAAACGAGTCACCACCACCGTCACCATCACTAGCACCAAGAAATGAATCACGCAAAAACAAAAAGTCTAGAATCGAAAAGGAGATTACCTTTTTACCTCTTGAAAAAATGTGAGAAAATGCAGAAATACTTGCAATAAAAAATATGGAAAAAAGATTATATGAAAATGAAAATGAAGAAGAAAATAATAATGAAGAAAATAATAATGAAGAAAATAATTCGGAACTATCCGAAAATTAAAAATATTATTGCAAATAATATAAATAATATTCAGTGCATCTTAATATAAAAAAAATATTTGTAGTAAAATTTAATAATAAAATAATATTACTTGAAAATCTAATTTATAGTTTGTGTAACATAAAAATTATATATAAACAAAATATGATTTTTTGTTTACAACTTAATTTCACTACATTGCGCATACATCTACAAGTGTCTCTAAATGCACCATACATATATAATAATAACTTATTATATTTATTCTCTCTAAATGCACTCTCTATAAATGCAAATCCCAAGGTATATTTTATAGTATGCTTCTATACATTCTCTATAATAAATTCTTGATTTCCTTTTNTTTAATTTTACATATTTGTATATTTCAAAAAACAAAATTTTCGAAGATTATCGAAGCATTTCAAAACAATTAAATTAATACTTTATTTTCTTTTAGAGAATTATGGCTACTAGAACAAAATGAAGTGGACAAGATGATTATATGCATGAGTTTTTAAATGTAAGTTGCAAGTATAATTTATTTATAATATTTCTTGATTTTAATTTTACATATTTGTATATTTCAAAAAACAAAATTTTCGAAGATTATCGAAGCATTTCAAAACAATTAAATTAATACTTTATTTTCTTTTAGATATAGAAAGATTAAATTAAATCGAGAATTATGGCTACTAGAACAAAACGAAGCAGACAAGAGGATTATATGCACGAGTTTTTAAATGTAAGTTACAAGTATAATTTATTTATAATATTCCTTGACGATTTTAATTTTACATATTTGTATATTTCAAAAAACAAAATTTTCGAAGATTATCAAAGTATTTCAAAACAATTAAATTAATACTTTATTTTCTTTTAGAGAATTATGGCTACTAGAACAAAATGAAGTGGACAAGATGATTATATGCATGAGTTTTTAAATGTAAGTTATGTAAGTTGCAAATATAATTTATTTCTTACAATTTTAATTTTTACTTATTTATAACATTTCGGAGATTTTCAAATGACATATTAATTTTCTTGATATATTTTTAAGACATTTAGATCTTACGAGAATCAATTGTTTTTCGAGTAAAAAAATAAATTTCGTAAGTATGTGAAAATCAAAGGTAAATTTAATACCATCGATGTAAGAATAGCGGAAAGATTCGAATTAAAATTTATTATTATTTATATTATAGAATTTATATTATTTGTATAAATATTATTTTTATTATATAACGTAATAAAGAGAATTATTTTATTATTATATTATTATATGTAAATAAATAATTATAAAATTTTAATGTAAAAATTGATATCGCGAAAATAATTAAATACGAAAACTTTCGAAATTAAACGTAAATTTTTACGTAAAATCTACGTAGATTTATGCGATTTTTTTTCACAACGTATTAATAATCTAATATTATGTTTCGAAAATCTCCGGAAAATTATTTCGAAGATCTCTGTGGGTGTCGTAATTCTCCAGAGAAATTATGGACCAAAAAGTTTACGGAATATTACGCCTATTAAAATTTCCTGATGATAGGTTGCAGATGAGCTGTTGTATTAGGTAGAAGATAGATAAGTTTAATATTGAAAAGTTTTGGTATTTTTTTGAATTATTTTGCATTGTTCTTTTATTCTTGTTGGAATTCTGACTTGACCCTTGTTCATTATCAGATTCATCTTCACTAGAATCATCAGAATTCTCTTTTTGTAATCTTTTTGTATTAAAATGAGAACCTGCATTATCAATAAGAAGTACAATTTTTCTATTCATTGTACAAAAATAATTATTGAGATAATTAAGCCACTCAACAAATATATCTGTATGCATCCATGCTTTAGAATTAGCACGATAAATAATTGGAAGAGCTGATCTGTTGAGATTTTTAAAGCAGCAAGGATTAAGTAATTTTCCAATTACAAGTGGTTTAAATTTATGGGAGCCTGAGGCATTGGTACAAAAAAGAATTGATACTCTGCTTTTATCCTATAAAGTTATAATAAAATAAAATTATAATAAAATAAATTTTTAAATTAGTTATGTAATGTGCAAATAATATTAGATTGGGTGGCACAGCAAAATTATTAATTAAATTATAATAAAATGAATTTTAAAAAAATAATTTTAATATTTTTACCTTTTTTCGACCTGCAATTGCTTCTGTATTGAGTGTCTGGTTAGGTTCCATTTGAAAAAAAGTCCTGTCTCATCAGTATTATAAATATCATCATCAGCTAAAATCATTCGTAACTTTGAACGTTCTTCTGGTAAAGTCTGAAGTGGTGCACTATTAGCTTCTCCTGAAAAGTTAAATTTTTGTAATTTATTTCTTAATTTGAATTAGGGCTTGGAACCGTGTCCCAATAAGTCATCCAGATATCCGAATGACCTTAAAATCGGATATCCGGATGAACCCGGATGATTTCCTAAAAATTTTTTTTCACCCGATTTCACCCGGTTTCATCCGGTTTGGGGTATAAACCGGATGAAATAGGTTTGATCGTCAAAATTTACGATCGAAAATAATTGTCGATCGTTGCTACATATAAAACTTTTTAATCTATAAGTAAATATTAAAAACTGTAATAAACAAACCTAAAGATGAGAATGTTGTGCATATTCAGTAGAAAAGACAAATTTATATTATTAAAATTAAGAGAATAATTAGTAGTTAAAGTTCGAACGAATAAAAAAATCCGTTCAAACTTTAATTGCTAATTATTCTCTTAATTTTAATGATATAAGTTTGTCCTTTCTACTGAACATGCACAACATTCTCATTTTTAGGTTTGCTTATTACAGTTTTTAATATTTACTTATATATTAAAAAGTTTTATATGTAGTAACGATCGACAATTATTTTTGATCGTAAATTTTGACGATTAAACTTATTTCACCCGGTTTATACCTTAAACCGGATGAAACCGGGTGAAATAGGTTTGATCGTCAAAATTTACAATCAAAAATAATTGTCGATCGTTGCTACATATAAAACTTTTTAATCTATAAGTAAATATTAAAAACTGTAATAAGCAAACCTAAAGATGAGAATGTTGTGCATATTCAGTAGAAAAGACAAATTTATATTATTAAAATTAAGAGAATAATTAGTAGTTAAAGTTCGAACGAATAAAAAAATCCGTTCAAACTTTAATTGCTAATTATTCTCTTAATTTTAATGATATAAGCTTGTCCTTTCTACTGAACATGCACAATATTCTCATTTTTAGGTTTGCTTATTACAGTTTTTAATATTTACTTATAGATTAAAAAGTTTTATATGTAGCAACGATCGACAATTATTTTTGATCGTAAATTTTGACGATTAAACTTATTTCACCCGGTTTATACCTTAAACCGGATGAAACCGGGTGAAATAGGTTTGATCGTCAAAATTTACAATCAAAAATAATTGTCGATCGTTGCTACATATAAAACTTTTTAATCTATAAGTAAATATTAAAAACTGTAATAAGCAAACCTAAAAATGAGAATATTGTGCATGTTCAGTAGAAAGGACAAGCTTATATCATTAAAATTAAGAGAATAATTAGCAATTAAAGTTTGAACGGATTTTTTTATTCGTTCGAACTTTAACTACTAATTATTCTCTTAATTTTAATAATATAAATTTGTCTTTTCTACTGAATATGCACAACATTCTCATCTTTAGGTTTGCTTATTACAGTTTTTAATATTTACTTATAGATTAAAAAGTTTTATATGTAGTAACGATCGACAATTATTTTCGATCGTAAATTTTGACGATCAAATCTATTTCACCCGGTTTTATCCGGTTTGAGATATAAACCGGGTGAAATAGGTTTAATCATCAAAATTTACGATCGAAAATAATTATCGATCGTTGCTACATATAAAACTTTTTAATCTATAAGTAAATATTAAAAATTGTAATAAGTAAATCTAAAGATGAGAATGTTGTGCATGTTCAGTAGAAAGGACAAGCTTATATCATTAAAATTAAGAGAATAATTAGCAATTAAAGTTTGAATGGATTTTTTTATTCGTTCAAACTTTAACTACTAATTATTCTCTTAATTTTAATGATATAAGTTTGTCCTTTCTACTGAACATGCACATCATTCTCATCTTTAGGTTTACTTATTACAGTTTTTAATATTTACTTATAGATTAAAAAGTTTTATATGTAGCAATGATTGATAATTATTTTCGATTGTAAATTTTAATAATCAAACCTATTTCATCCGGTTTTGAAAGTTTCAACCGGGTCACCCACGGTATCCGGGTGAAACCGGATTATATAAACCCGGTTCTAAGCCCTAATTTGAATCGATATATTCAACCATTTGTACATTTTAATTGATTCTCTATATTTAATAGCTTGGCAAATTCTAAACCTTTTTGTTGTAATATTGCATCAGATATAGGAAGTCCAACTGCTACTGCTTGGGATGTCCAAATTTGCATTACTTTATTTAATTCAGGAAACTGGACAGGGCATTGATGAAATGTTTGTGAGGTATTGAAATTGGAAAGTATTGTTAACCATTTTTGTCAATTTTTCCATATTTTACTTATAGTTGTTCTATTAATATTTAACCCAACATATTTTGTGTTAAAAAATGATGCGACTGAAGTTTGATTTGTGTTAAGATTTGCCAACATATATTCACATATTTCTTTTTTTATATCTACACTAATAGCAGAGTGAATTCGGTTTGTATTTTGAGTATTTTGAGGACGAATAAATAATCTAGATGATCTTGCCATTGTCAAAATAATACTGCGTGTAATATATGAACTGCATGTACTGCGCGTAACTGCACGTACTGCGCGACTACACGTACATATTCACGAATTTATATAAAAATTCATGTGATTATATGGGGGAAATTACTATATATTCATATATCGTTGGGACTGACAATTGGTGTGACTATGCTTATAACTAATATTGTGATTGTATAAAGGGATTTTATTTATAAAAAAAATCGGGCCAAGTTAAAGTGTGATTTAAAGAAGGGAGTGNATTTTTCCATATTTTACTTATAGTTGTTCTATTAATATTTAACCCAACATATTTTGTGTTAAAAAATGATGCGACTGAAGTTTGATTTGTGTTAAGATTTGCCAACATATATTCACATATTTCTTTTTTTATATCTACACTAATAGCAGAGTGAATTCGGTTTGTATTTTGAGTATTTTGAGGACGAATAAATAATCTAGATGATCTTGCCATTGTCAAAATAATACTGCGTGTAATATATGAACTGCATGTACTGCGCGTAACTGCACGTACTGCGCGACTACACGTACATATTCACGAATTTATATAAAAATTCATGTGATTATATGGGGGAAATTACTATATATTCATATATCGTTGGGACTGACAATTGGTGTGACTATGCTTATAACTAATATTGTGATTGTATAAAGGGATTTTATTTATAAAAAAAATCGGGCCAAGTTAAAGTGTGATTTAAAGAAGGGAGTGTTTATACAGGAGGTGACTTTAGAGGGGGTCCACTGTATATCATTATTTGAAAATTAAAATAATAATTATTTAAATTTTTATTATTAAATTTTTAAATATTTAAGTTTAAATCTTTATAATAACTTCAATTTTAAAGTATAAAATTTGAAACTTTTACAAAAGATATAAATTATTCTTGACTTTAAGTTTAATTATTAATACTTTTAATATTTACTTATTAAAATTAAAAGTTTTATATATAAGAATAATTAGTAATTATTTTTGAAATTAATTTTTAATTGATAAGCTTTATTTTAAAATATTTCGATCAAAAATTATCCAATTGGAATGAAAAAAGTATATATACTTTATTGTTATACAAAAGTTCACAATTAATTACGGAATTACAGATTTATATCATAATTCTATCTAAAAAATCTGTAATATTAAGGACTTGTAAAAATAATTAAGAATATCATCCTTAGGTTAGTTAATACTAAATTAAGAAATAAGAAAGGAAAAATATAATTTTTGTAAGTAAATTTTTAAATTTTAATAAGTAACTTTTTAAAAATTTTACTATGATAGTTAAGTAAATTCTAATGTGATCTATTTATAAATTGCTTTGGGTCCTAATCTAACATAAAGCTTATGAGCTTAGCTTAAGGCTTGCGAACCTGGTTTAAGACTTGTGAACCTGGTTTAAAACTCGAGTCTTGTGAGTCAAGCATTAGTTAACTTGGCTTGTGAGTCTATAAATACCAGATCTTGCTAAGTTTGTGAGCCTTAAAGTTTATGAGGAGCTTTATTTTTATATGGTTCTAAAAAAACTTGTATTTGTTTCACCCTAGATTTATATTTGCTTTGGAGTTATATCAAAAGATTATATTATTTACACATATTATTATTGTTGTGAAATTTATTTTAAAATATTGTTGAGTAACAAGTTAAAGTTTAATGATATGTTCTTTTATATAGTATTAATTAGTAAATTATATAGGGATTAATTTTGGTGGTAATTACTGTACTTAAATTATATATAACTATAAGTTGTTTCCATTATTACTGATTAAATGGAAAAAAATAAGATGGTTAAATGCTAAGATTTATTAAGTATAAACAGTTGATTTTTTCTGATTTATGGATAAGAATTTCTGTTTTATGAATTTTCACAAATAAGATGTCCGATTTATGCATATTTGCACCATCAATAAGATTAATAAGATTACAAATTAACTATGTCATTGCTGTCAAAATTATCACATTATATTACATCTGATATATAATTAAATCAATTTCAACAAATATATATAATTTGATTATAAAACAATAATTTATAACTTGTTGAATTCTTCTCAATGAGGCACGGCTGTTTCAACTTAATTGGATTGATATTCATCAAATTCTTGTAATTTAAATTTGTGTAAAATTTCTAATATTATTATAGCAAGTAAAATAAATAGACAAAAATAGGCAAATTTGGGTTTTGACATTTTCAACAATACATGGCCAGTTTTTGGTTATTAAATGTGAAAGAGTTTAATAATTGAAATTTCAATTTTACACTTGTAACAAATAGGAAATAACAGTCTGTTAAGCTACATAAAATATGGTAGTTAATTAATGTTCCATAAATATGAATTGATAAATATTAATTTCTGGTATCTATATAAATAATAATAAAATTGCAGTTCTTTTGACTTTTTTATAGACAGAGGGATAATATTTATATTGTTTAATAATTATTTCACAAAATTTTTGATTATTTAAAAAGTTGATTGTTTTGAAAAATTCATTATATTACATGTGTCATTCTCACAATTAAATGAATGTGAAGAAAACAATGTGGAGATATTTTGAGATTTAAATATATCATTGAATTACTGAAAACGGCCAAAAATGTCAATATTAATAATGACAATTAAATTCATTTTCATGGGTAAAAAATTTCTGTTAAAGCTAATATCAGCCCTAACTCGATTATAATGGAAAATAAATCGTTTGTTTTTTTTTTACCTTTTTGTTTCGTTTATATATTGATTATTTCTAAATGCAATGTTACGTATTTTTGGGAAGGGGTGCATTAATTGTTTGATACTGCTAATTTGGAAAACGTAGATATCCGGTAATCGAGTAATAATATTAATTTTATTTATAGTAAAACTTCAATACATATATTACAAAGAACTTTCCTGATAACCGTGCGCAATTGCATTATAATAACAATTATAATCACTTTTTTGATTTATGATTTTCATATTGCTTAGGGAGTACATTAAGTGTATTTTGTTCTAACCTTTGCTAAAAGACATGATTTCTTCGTTAAAAGTTAAGTAAATTATGATTGAAAAATCTTTGAAAACCATTGTTCGTCTTAACTAATTAACAATTAATCCGTTACAACTAACAAATTCTTGTATGCGAAGAATCCCATGATTAAATGAATGGTGCTTTTACGATCGGATTCTTTACTTTAAAATGTAAACACGTGAAGTTGTATCATGCATTTATTGCATTTATTGCATTATTTTCTTCCAAAATGGTTCTTACTATAAAAAATTTTAATAAACAAAGAATTCAAAATGCAGCAAAATTATGATTTAGTGATATTTATCCGCTTACCATATATGCGAATCATTCTTGAATCTGACAATCAGCGAATAGTTACAATGTAAATTATTTTTCTCCAACAAATTTTCACGATGATTTTTGTTCCCCTGAAAACAATAAATAATTTATATTCTCAAATAATAGAGTGCAAATGTATTTTTACATTTTTGAATTATTGTTATATCTTGCATTGTACTATCAAAAATAGATGCAGTCGAAAATATATTGTTTTAATTTACAAAAAAAAATGGGAGAAGGAATATTAATTCATCAAACATCTTATATAAAGTTGACGGATAGAGGTTATAAAGAAAAATTTATAACTGTTTGGTGTCCTAATGATCAAATGGCAATTTTTATTAATAAGGATATAAAATTAACAATGAAACAGAAATTATTGAAAAAACTGGTAAGAAGAAGGAAAAACTTTGTTAAAGTAAGTGACTAAGATTTTTTTTAAAACTTTTTATCAGTTAAAAATTAGGTCAAAAATTAATTCTCGTTCTACAATCATTTTTCTTAGAAACTTAGAAAACTTTTCAACAAACCGAAACCTGAAGATGATATGGATTTCTGTTGCTGCGGCAATTAGTAATAATACATTTATTTAATTTTTTCATCCTTGATGGATTAAAAAAACCTTTTTTAATAAATGCTGCCAAGATTAATAATTTTCTTTTTTTTATACCCTTCTATCCCTTCTATCCCTTCTATCCCTTCTATGCGATTCAATCCTTCCCTAATTACTGTATCTCAACATAATTTCACAAATATACTTAATTATAATATGCATTCTATTGTTAATAATGTAATTTATTTAAATTCAATCATTATCTTTAATCCTCTTTAGCATTTTTTTTTTTAAAAAATATTTATGATATATGATTAAGTTTTTCAAATTATTCTTTATTCTTGAACATCATTTATTTGTTTAAATTGTAAATATTATATGTATTTCTTTTCTTTATAATAGACATTTTCATAGACATACATTTTCATAGACATAGACATAGACATAGACATAGACATAGACATAAACATAGACAAAGGCATAGGCATAGACATAGTCATTAGGCATAGAAATTTTATATAGATAGATATTTTTATTTGCTGTAGCGCATGGAATATTTATAAAAAATATAAAAATATGCTCAAAAATATTCAGTTAATTAAATGTAACTTAGAAGCAACTATTTCCAATTGATACTTGACACGGAAATGGATTCATTTATTTTTTCAAGTTCTTTATTCAAAATTTGCTCTATTTACGAATTTCGGAAGACTTGAAAATTGCGAAGTTGACTGATATAATGTGTTTTATAATTAGGTGAAGTTATAGATGCATTTGACTGATATTTGTTTTTAGAAAATTATTCGTTTCTTTTTTTTCTCGTTTCGTTGTTACCTCTTCATTTTATTTTATACTTCCAAAGAAATTTTATTTTCGATATCTTGCTGAACTTTCTTATCTTTGTTGCTTGATCGTATTTATTCAATCACACCTTTAATTGGTTTGATTTTTCAATTAACATCGTTACGGGTGACTCCAGACTCACGACTCTTCCGATTTTGTTGTTCCGAGCTTGATTTGTAAACATTAACCACGTGTGTGATCAGTTAGTAAAAAAGCAAAATTTATATTAATACAGTACCTACAATGACAAAGTAAAGTTTATTTCGAAAGACTATATTAAAGTTATTTAATTTATTACAAGAGCAATTGGGCAGGAAACAATAGGATCAGAAGCAACATTAGTCGAACCAGATCCATGATAATTTACTTTATTTTTTTTTTCAGTCCACAAGAAGCGACCATAACCGAATTGCCAATTTAACTGTTAAAGCATACTTGTAAAAAATATTTCCTTCTTGATGTAAAAGTTGTAACTCATGGTGAAATACCATGTGAATAATTAAACTCTTAAAAATAGGCAGGACACTTTCTTCTTGCACCTTACTCCCTCATATACCATTTGTTTATACTATATATATGTATTTATAACAAATAGCAAATAGCAAAAACGTAATCGTAATCTAATCCTTAGAATTACTAAATTATTTTATTTATTTGCATATATCGCACATATCTCATAACGTCCAAATGTAGGGTATGAATTCATTCTATAACTGATTATAGTGGTATATATACGCACCCATTTACTAAATAATCTGACACGTTTATTCCTATGAATCCATGAATAACCCTAGTTTCTGTGTAATATTTGTAAGATGCCCTTTGACTTCACTTCATTACATATTTGGCTCATAGACTATCGCTTTCTATAATTCCTTTTACTCTATCTTTACACCCTTTAGCTTTTGTAGAACCTTCATTGATTTTGGTATAATCAAGCGAGTGTAGATAACTCTTATAATAATTCCTGCAATTTATTATGCTTACGAGTGATCTTGGGAGATATTTGTTGTTTGTGTATCAATAATAGTTCGGGTTGTGGATTGATTTTATGTAGCAATATTATTTAGGTTAGTTCGCTTTCTCAACCCTTTGGATGTAGTGTTAATATCATTGAATACAATGGACTTGTTATCTAATCGCACGTAGCGGTATTGGCGATATCTTGGTCCCAAGTATCAAATCGTCATCTGTTACAGTATCAGTACTAAGTTGTTTCCCTTCGTCTTGGAGGCACATATCTTAATCACTATACGATTCTCACTCGAAACTAGCACGAGTTCTTCTCTAATTATTTCAATATCTGTGGGATAAACCGAAAATTTTGGGCTATGTTTTTTCAAGACAGGTTTGGTGGAATATATGGTCCCAAGTTAATATTGTGAATGCTTGAGGCGTTAAAATTTCTTCTCTGCAAATATTACATGGCTTCAACCTCGGTATACTCAGGAATTTTGGTTATGTTTAATTCCTTAGATAATTTAATGAAATTAGTTTAAGAATGTTAACACTATCGGCAAAGTGGTCATGACACAAAAATTTTTAATGATGCACTCTACGAAAAATCATACATCTACCCGCTCATGAGTTGCTCGAAATCATTTTGACCCAACTCGAATTAGAACTACATCCGAAATTTAGCAGGAGGGTCGTTTATTAAAAATGGGAAGATAAAATGAAAAATGAAATTTAATACATACTGTATATCGATTTTTTATTAAAATAAAATCACATGATTTGTTCTATTTCTATATTATGTACATAAAGTTTTCTTTTATAATTAACTAATACTTTGTTGGCCCTCCATTCGTATCCAATGTTATTTCAATTCTTTGTGGAGTCCACAACCTTCCTAAAAATTGATACATTAAATTTTAATCACTCCTTACTTAAAGCAGCCTTGAGCTCGTCTACAGTTTTTGAAAATTTTTTTTTTGATTCTGAATATTGTCCTTTAACAATTTCTATATGGGGTTAAGGTCGGGAGAATTTGCTGGCCGGTTCAACATTTTAATTTTTTTTGTCTCAAACCATTTTACAGTTTTTTTTGGTACGGATTGGAGAATTATCCTGTTGAAATATCAGTTTTGGATTTCATTTTTAACCTTACAAATCATTATATAACATTCATACAGTCAAAAAAAATAAATGGATGAGAAAAAAAGAGAATCAGTTGTGCATATTGTTAAACCGGAAAATTGGGCGTTTCTTTCTGGCGCGACTGTATATTAATATTTTTAGTACGAGTTCCGTTTATAAATTAATTAATTATTAATTGATTATCGTAATAATTGTTAAGAAAATACTATTTGTAATATAGAATTATAATACTAACCATGAATCGGTATTGTGTTTATCAAAGCCCATAATTAATTAATTATCAATGGAATAAAGGAAATGAATCTTGGTAAAGTTTATAAATAGTGATAATATTATCGTAACAATACATCAACGCATTTATCCATCTACAAGAACTTCAGCTTCACATATTTTTTCCTTTATCTTTTGCATCCTCTCCGAGAAGAATTATATGAATATGTTTGATCGATTGTGTATTATATTCACTTTTTTTAGTTGCAATTGTAACATGTGTCTGTAGAAGAATGGATCAGATTGGTCAATTTTATTCTAAAAGAAAATCTGTTTGGGATCTAAAAGAGTGTCATTACAATCGGATTTAATAACAGTAAATTATATTCATATTATGAAACAAATGAAACGGTTAACTCCAATATGCTGCTGGTTTTGCTTTTAATGGGTTGTTGATTTGATCATTTCTTTGTGTTATTTTTGATAGATGTATATGTTTTCATTTATTTACATTGATTTATAATTATTATAATTATTATATTTGTTGTTTTATAGTATAAATAGAATATTTATATGGAGTAGCATGTAACTTTTACATCAATAAAATAAATAAAATCAGTGTCACAAGTCTTTTTGTTAAAAAATTTCATTCAAGTCATATATTTATTATACAACTTAACAAAGCAATTGTATTCCCATTAAAGAAATTATGAAAGAAAAAAATAATAATAATTTTCTAAGTCCATATTCGCTTTGCCATTCAGCCTACTTCTTTTGATCTACCAGTACAATATTATACTATATATTTAAACAATCAGACTATATTCCAGGGAATTGTATATTATATTTAACAATTTCCATTGGTAAGCATGCAATTTTCGATCTCTATATGTTTTTTAGCAATCTAAAATAGCTTTTCATGATATTTAGTTTCTATATTCATATTCATTATCTGAATATTGTTTTAGTGTTTCACTTATTCTTTTCTTCTTTTCTCTTTTTCAAGTTCTAATTTATGATCTTTTAACACTTGTATCTCTCATCTTTCCAAAGCTCATGTAGGATTTCTCTGTACCAAGCATTGTTTATCCAACAGAATTTATCAAGATCCTTCAATAGAAGCTTTTGGATATTTTCTGCAATGGTATCCAGAAGTAATGGGTTGAATGTGTATATATGTTATATATATCTCAAATGTGTGGGTTTATTAAAGGTTTTTTGTTCATATTAAGCTTTATTACACCTAGATCAGAATAATATATTACATATAATTGCCTAGATCATGAGTATTCAACGTGAAATCCTAGAAAATATTTTTATTAAAAAAATTCAATATTTACGAAAGATATGTCTTAATCAATGTGTATAAGATTTCAGTTGAAAATAAAAAATCCCATTCTTATAAATTCTTATGAAAAAAACAAACCTACCATCCAATTCTATTCATGCTTTGGAGAAACTAAGGGTATGGGCACAATTCGAAGAAGTAGAATGTTTTTGGTATCAAAATTATTGTGATTAGTCTGGGCATTTGGAATTGTAACCTCATATAAAAGAAAAAAAAATATCGGTACCAATAATTATTGAAAAATTAAACACCTTTTATTGAAGAAGCATTCAAAAAAAAGTAATATTTTTATGGAATAATAAATTTATAAATTGTGTTTAATAAAGAAATAACGTTATATATTAATATTTAAATTACATAAATTTATTAAATAACACATGACAAATGTATTGGTACACTCATGTGATGTGTAAAACAATGTGATGATCTGAATCGCCATTCGAGAAGGAAGCCGAAAAAAGATTTTGATTTTTGTAGGGATATATGATAGCCTTCCCTACCATTAACTACGCTTGACATAAAGTTGTCGCAATTATTTATATTATTAATAAGGTGTGAAGATCACATGCTTACCCTGGGTATTGTGGATCGTATAATCACACGAAATAATGTGTAATTATATATACTGTATATGCCTGAGGAAGAAATAATTTGTTTTTTGTACTTGTTCTAATCAATAACACTTTGCTACGTTCACCATGAAGTTTTTTACAACCTTTTTCAATCTTACCATCTTCATTATTTGCTTTATTTGTTTCACGTATAGCTCTTGAAAATTTATAGCAAAATATTTGATCTTTCCTATTCTAATAAAGTTTCGTTTGTACAAATAACGTATAGCGTATCGTGCGCGAGTAATTTCTACTCTTGAAAGTCATGGAGAAGCGCCATGTGACCCTTGAAACACATGGTGCAAAAATTGTCAATTAATAGGCTAAGAAAAGTAAATTTCTTGATGCCAGCAATGATGCATGTTTTAAAGTAAATGGTATTGGGTTTTATTGGGAATTCAGTGTAATAGATTGTAGTGAATATCCCAGTAACCCTACCCCTTGTCCAGCTTCTTGAATTTCTAGAGCCAATTTATTGTTTTCTTTTATCTTTTCCTAGTATCTCTAATAAAAATAGAATTCTAGAAAAAAAAATTTCCGGAGTATTCTAGAGGTTTACAATTATTATTATTATATATTTCCAATAAAAAGATCAATCTTTTTAATAGTTGGATTTTTATTTCTTTTTATTTCGCTGCAAAAATTACATTTTTTAAGTTAATTACACCTTCGAAACTGTTGTTTTGCACATGACAATAACACATGATACTCACAAGTTATATAATTCCAGCTGGCATTAAGAATTATAAAGTTTAAATTTTATTATCCATCCAGCAAAACAATTCTACTTTATTACTTTATTGGATAAATATTTTCGAATTCAGACCTATAAAAAAAATAATAATACTGAAAAAATATTTTTATGAATTAATAAGATATTGATTTAGAGTTACCTGCCATAAAACTGTTACATCTCCCAATCTTTTAGATAATGATTTTTAAAAAGTTATCTATTAATCTTGTTCTTTACTTATAATTTATAACCGATGACTTTTTATTGTTTTCATTACAAATTTGACTTTCTTGTTATCGTGATTAAAAAAATATTTGATAATTTAAGAACATCAAAATCATTATTCAAATAAAGGATTGCAAGGATTTTTATTGTACTTTTCTCATTATTTTGAAAGAGAACATGTAATTGAGTATTATAATAAATAAATAAAATAATATTATTGTCTTGTATGTTAGATAAAAATGTGAAGGACAAGGTAAGGTTAAGATGTGTTGTTAAGTCCACTAATTAAAAATTAAACTAATCAAATTTTTTTTTAATTCAAATTAATAGATTATTAGGCTTAATAATTTTTTCTAGAAGAGTTATAATAACTTCGGCCAATTCTTCCCTTAAAACAGGTAAGGTTATTCTTTTTTTTTCTTGAAAAAGGGAATAAAAAAATTTATTCGTAAAATATTCGTAAAGTTAGCATTATTCGACATAAACCATTAAGAATAGCACTTTAAATCATATAGTTCTATAAAAGAATAAAGCATATGAATTTTTAAGTAAAACTATTATGGTCAATCAGAAATCCAAAAACAATTTAAGAATGTCACATGGCGAAAAACTCAATTCAAATATATCTTAATATGGAAACAATTACATAATCCGCTTTAAAAATGAATTTTGGATTTTTTTTTATTCAAACTTTATGTAAAAAATTTTACTCTTGCAAAAAAATCATGAGAATTGGTGAAATTGATGAAAATCATTTGAATAAATATAACAAAATGAGCAGCGGTAGCGGTAATTAAAAAGAATACGATTCTTTTTTTCTTCTAAATAATGATGTCAAAAGTGAAAATATTAAATTTGTTGGAATTGAAGGGTCCACATCAAGGTTTAATGAAACAAGAGAAACAAGAGAAACAAGAGAAACAAGAGAAACAAGAGAAACAAGAGGAATGAGAGAAACAAGAGAAAAAAGATTAAAGACTCTAAAATTATTTTTTCCTATTTTTTTAGTGCTTTTGGGTCTTTTTGTCGGGGTATATGTGATATATTAATTTTATTAAATTATATTAAATTATATTATTTATATTATCGGATTTCAATAAAACTTAATTTTATTAATTTATATTTATAGATGCCATCCAATTTTCCTAATGAATTTGATAAACCTTTCTCATCATGTAA
Organism: Diversispora epigaea; assembly: GCA_003547095.1. Classification (NCBI taxonomy): domain Eukaryota; kingdom Fungi; phylum Glomeromycota; class Glomeromycetes; order Diversisporales; family Diversisporaceae; genus Diversispora; species Diversispora epigaea. Next base: position 140,108 of record PQFF01000543.1, on the reverse strand, counting down.
GTTAAAAACTTTATTTTGATCAATATTCCTTTATAATTTTTTTCTTCTTCTTAATAAGTTTATAATTAATAATTCCTTGATAGGTTCTTGTATATATTACAAAAGATTTGCAAATCTTATGGAAAGTAGATCAGATTTCATGGATGAGAATATTGGAATTTTTAAAGTTTTACGTGATTTCTTTGTTAAGAGTAATGGAATTGCTAAAGTTTTACGTGATTTCTGTGTTGAGATTTCTGATTCCAATAAATATTTTGAGAAAATGTATAATTATGAAGAATCGCTTATTTCACATTTGGAATATCAAATTGAAGAAATCGGGAACGCGAAAACTTACCTAAATTATTATTCCATTAATTTGGAATTTCATGAAAAGATTGGAAATTTGAGGGAAACAGTGGAAAAAACAACAAATGTAATTGTGTCTATAGAAAATTTAAGAGATTCAGTAGAGAATTCCGTGATTTCTGAAATAAAAAGGATAGAGGAATATATTGAGAATGGAAATCCTAATCACCGAGAGAATGGAAAAGAATATTTGAAAAAAGCTAATGAAATTAAAAGATTATTGTATAAATCAGCTGAATTTCTTATGCAAATTAATAATATGTTAATAGAATATCGTGGTAGAATTTCTTCGTTAAATATTAGAATTCCACATGAAAGATCTAGAACTGTTCAACATATGAAAAAGGTTTTAGAAACCGTAAAATTATTTAAAAAAGAATTTAAAAAGAAAATGTCGGGAGTTACCTTTGAGTGTGTTTTATAAGTAACCTATTATTTATTTATGTATTTATGTATTTATGTATTTTTGATATGTATTTTTGATATATTTGTTGAATAAAAATATTATTAAAGTCACAAGTTCTTGCCCTGATCAAATAATGCTTAATTCATAGATGTCTAGTTCCGCAGGTATAAGAATATCAAAATTGTCATTATGAAATCATGAAAAATTACATCACCGGTACATTACGTAATCATTCCCTTCACTATATAAAGGACATTTTTTTTGTTTCTTTCTTTTATTGTCTAAAGATGAATTTAAATTCTGATAAAAATAAAGATGGCTCTGAATATATTCAAAACTTCATTCAAACCAAAGTCGATAATATAATTTTGAATGGTGAATTATATCGTCCGACCAATAAGAACGCGGGGATTTGCATATTTGTTCATGGATCAGGATCCAATAGATTTAGTTCAAGGTATTAAAGACGTGTACAAAAAGTCTGTGCGACAATTTTTTTCCCCAACCTGATTATGCAAGAAAGCATTATAAATTTGATATAATTCATTTAGTATACAATTATTCCCCAAAAAAGACGTTTATTCACATGTTTTTTTTTTTAATTTGTAATATTTATTTATGTCATTGTTTATATTATTATTGTTATCAAGAAATCAGTGAGTGATTTCTTTCTTTCTTTTGAACATTACACAATTAAATATTCATATGATAATGGAAATTTATTTAATTAGATACGTTGCGAAAGTCTTGAGATCATATGGGATAGGCACGTATTTGTTGGACCTTCTTACTTTAGAAGAAGAGAAGATTGACGAAATGACAAGGCATTTGCGATTTGATATAGGTTTGTATAATTTAATTACATCAACAGAAAAATTTAATCAACAATGTGGCTAAATTTTGTGGCTGTGTTGTTCACTTTTTTTTTTTTTTTTTTT
>PQFF01000543.1:96528-113747 GCA_003547095.1 Diversispora epigaea | reverse complement strand
ATAATAATAATAATAATAATAATAATAATAATAAGTAAATTAATATAATAAATAATAATTAATTGATTTTATTTAGGATTTCATGATTCAAGGTGGAGATTTTACAAATGGTGATGGTACAGGAGGACAATCTATTTATGGAGAAAAATTCCCTGATGAAAATTTTAAACTTCGTCACACTGGCCCTGGTGTTTTAAGTATGGCTAATGCTGGACCTGATACTAATGGTTCTCAAGTAAGCAAAATTATAATTTTTATTTATTATAAATATTTAAAATTTTTATGATTTTTATGATTTATTATTATTTATTATTATTTAGTTCTTTATTTGCACCGTCAAAACTCAATGGCTCGATGGTCGTCATGTGGTATTCGGATATGTTTTAGAAGGAATGGACGTAGTTCGTAAAATTGAAAGTGTTAAAAAAGAATCCGGTGATCGACCATCAGTTGATGTTGTAATTGAAAATTGTGGTGAAATTCCAATTGATGATGGTGATAAACCTATTAGAGTTGAACTATAATTTTTTGAATAATTTTATTGTTTTTTTGTATAAAATTATTTAAATAAATTAATTTATGATTTATATTGTTCATGTGTAAATACATGAATCACATGAATTAATTACATGCATGAATATTTTTAAATGAATTAAAATTAAATTACAAAATATAAAAATAATATACAATATTAATTATTAATTAAATCCGATTACATGAATTAAATATTAAAATAACCAACTGCTAACAAAATTTTTTATACGATCTCCTTGTAATAATGGTGCCATTAATACAGATTCAACACGTTCTACGGCTGGTTTGGTTTTTTCAGATTTTAATTTTTCTAATGTTTTTGATTTTGTCCTAAGAATTTTCGCTTCTCGATTTCGTGTATCCATTTTTCGCCATAAGTTTAAAATATCAACTGCTTGATCACCGGGACACTTTGCTAATGCAAATCCCATTAGAGTCATCCTTTGCTCTAAATTATCATAACTTTCTTGTTTGCCAACTTCATAACATATTCTCCATGCGACATCATTCATACTATTCAATATTGAATCCTCTTTTTTCCCTTTTGAAATTGTTCTAACAATATTTATCAAGTCTTTGCACATACGGTGAGCGATCTCGAAATCATTATCCCGTAATGCAGAATCTGCAAGCATGCCTAGCACTTTGACCTCCGCAACTTTATCATTTCTATAACCCAATTTATTTGCAAGTTCCATAATTGGTTTGGGATCACAATATGCTGTCTCATGAGTGCATAACAATCGCTCTACCAATTCCAATCGATTTTGTGATGAACGGATTTGAATGGGATGTATCGGAATTCCTGGTTGATAACAAACCTTTTTTTCAGATAAAATATATGTTGCCTCAATAAATTCAAGTTCAGATTTAATTGAATCTGTTAATGGTAATATTTGAAGACTGGAAACAAACCAAACCAAAAAAAAAAAAAAGTAAATAATTGTTGAATATTAAGAATATAAATAACTGTTGAATATTATGAATATTAACAAATTTAATGATTAAAATTACCATTCATACGCCATCTTCATGTAACCGTAATGCATATTACCAGAGGATGCATTGTCGTAAAATTCACGGGATGCATCTATAACTAATTGTTCAGCAACTTCGATACTTAAAGGATTTGGTTGATCAAATGGTAAAAGGACTTCTCGTGCTAGTTGGAATTCTGGAAATTGATAAACCAATGAGAATAAAGATAAATAATATATAATTAAAATAAATTAAGATCAATTAAGATTGATGATTAACATGAATTAGTTATAAACATACTTCCACAACTCAACAATCCTGAAATAAAGTCTTTGTATAATTCTTCAACAGAAATTTTACCCAAAACACCTTTTCCATTGCCTTGCAAGCTTTTCATCTCTTCTAATAACAAAATCCATTCTTCATCACTTTCGAAACGCTCTTCACCATTTTCCGGACCTTTACAAGCTTTCCGGGATAATTGTAAGCATAATCGTTTTTGTAATGTGTAATTGTCTGCGCTTTGAATAAACCATCGTAACGGTACAGGATTATTATATCGTGCCAAAACTTCAGCTGCATTTAAATGAGTTTCTAGAAAATCAACAATTCTTTGAAGTTGACTTTCACTTTTTGTTTTGAATATTTTTAAAAATTCTTGGGGCGTAGAAGTTTTAGTTAATTCAATTTCGATATTAATACATTTATCTTCTGAGATTTCCACATCGAAAATTGGAAAACATTCAAACATTCTTGCCATAATGTCCAATTGATCCATATTTGTGTTTCCATATAAGCAAGCTAAAATCACTCTGGTGAGATCTTCATCTGAAGTTATGATACGATCTTCAATGTTCAGTGTAGGTTTAGAAGCTTCAAATAAACAGCAACATATTTCAAGATTTGTGGAAGACATATCCAAAATATAATTATATAACAAATCCATAGGATCTTGAACATTTGGATTTTCCGTGGAAGATTTTTCTGTTTGATCTAATTTTTTACGAGCATGACGAGCAGGTAATAACTTCAAGAAAGGAAAAATATATTTCTTAACATTATCAACAATACTTTCTTCATTTTTCAAGAAAGTTCGTACAATTTCCGCTTCTGATAATGCTCTAAATTTTTCTAGCATCATAAACCTGCCACTTCTATCTGAGATTGGATAACATTCATAAACCAATTTAGACAACATGTTCAGATCCTCTTCTAAAGTTTCCAAATTTTTTACATTCTTTTTTATACCATAGCGAATTAGTGCAAGAGCTTTATCCACTTGTCCTGATGCACTATCTATTTTATGGGCACGATCAATATACCATTGAGTGATAACAGATGATGGTGCGGGATATTGAATGGCAGTCTTTAACGGAATATCTTCAAAGTCTAATTCTTTTGGTTCATCCGGAAAAATTAGTTGTTTTATAATTGGATTTTCGACCCAGTCCGTTTTTCGCCAAGGTTGTACTTGCCATAAACATTCGTATAATTCATTTTTATCAGTTAAACCAACGTTTGGTAAAAAAGATTCATAAGCTTCAGGGTCAGCAGTCTCTGGTATCTGTTCTAAAATAGTAAAACGATAAGGCAATGTTTCGTTACTGTGATAAGTGAATAAGAAACGTAATCCATTGAAAAATTCGTCTGCTGCAAAATCCATTGCTTGCGCGGCAATATTTACATCACGAAAAACAGCATAATCTTCAGCAAATGTTGAATAATAATCAATGAATGTTGCTAGGTTACCATTTTCTTCTATTAAATCTATGGTATAATTCTCTGTATCTCTCTTTTTTTTTTCTTCTATAATATCCTCAAAAGTACGAAGTCTATCTAAATATTTCAAGAAATAATGCCTAAACCTGCATGTAAGTGTAAGTTCCTCAGACATTTGAATTTTTTTCAATAAATCTTGCGTATCAGAATTTAATTCCAATGGATGTTCCCGGAGAGCTTTAATTAGTGAGTCTTTATTATCAATATTTTCATTGGCAAAAATTTCATTTAAAACATCAGTTTGATTTAAACCATAAGTTAATAAAAGTCGAGTTGTAGCAGGGGAATTAGTAATTCGTTCATAACAGTTATATAATACCCATTGCCTATTATGAATCTTATCTAAATAATCGTGAATAGCAGTTTCTGATATTTCAGCATCGAGCCATAAGGCTTTATAGATTATATCTGTATTAAGATCATATGTTTCAGCTATTAACAATGCGTCATCATATTCGAGAGCATCTATTTTTCGACGAAGCAAATCTTCAGGTGAAATTTTAGAAATGCGATTAAGTCGAAATGTTCTTTTTGAAATTGTAACAAATTTACCACGTACATTTGAAGAATCACTTTCAAAATGCCATAGAAATGTGTCAGTTACATAATGTAATGAATTAGTGATTGCAGATATTAATCTACTTAATGGAGGCTGTGATTCTTCAAATTCATCATCCTCTGTTTCACCTTCTTCTTGAGCTCTTGAATATGATATTATATTATCACCATGAACACGTGCACGAATTAATTTAACCTCATGTTCAATAACTAAAAAACAGTTATATTGATTTACAATTTCGAGACATGATTTAAAAATTTCAGGAGAATCACCTAATATATTCACCATATCAGGAAGTCTAGCAATAATAACTGAACCACTTTGATAACCAAAAACAAGTGCATTGTCTGACCACCAACCAATTGACAAGATTTTTCCATTATCTAATCCGGGAGTACCTGACAAGTCACTTCCATTATTTTCAATTTCTAAAAACTTTTCTTGAAATTCATCAAAAGACAATTCCTTATATTCCTTACCCCTGGCAAAATAATTTAAATTTGACTGACTCCAAGATTGTTCAATTACAACTCCTTTTGATATAGATACATTCCAAAGATTAACTGAACCAGAAAAATCCAAAGTTAATAAATAATCTTGATTAGATGAAAGGATCATACTATGAACAATCTCATCAGTAAAATTTTCGCCTACTTTACGCCAGATTGAGAAAATGTTTTTTATCCGAGAAAAGAAACTTGTATCATCCACATGACTTAAATTTAATATATCATCATTAGTCACGTCCGTAGCTCCTTCTAATTCAAGTTTCCGATAAAAAGGTCTATCTTGTAATAACATCCAACATTCAATTGAAGATGAAGTTTTTCCATCTTCATTTTCATTATTAGGTTTTCCTCCAAGACAAAGTAATAATCCTTTCTTTGTTATGACAGTACCACAAACCACAGTAATTAACCATTGTTTAAAATAAAATTTATGATAAAATACAAAGAATCCGGGATCAGAAGCTCCTTCACGAGAATAAGTTGCAGTAACTTTTGAACGTCGAGAAATTGATTCGTATCCATCAACAATTGCCGTTTCTGGAGTATTAAGTAAATAACTACGTAATACACTATCATAAGTGACAACTATTAATTCATATTGATAAACTTGACCTTCAAATTTAAAAGGTTTATTCGATCCACGTTTAGGATCCACAAATGATAAGAAAGCCACAGGTTCAAGAAAAAAACTTGCCCCAGTTTGAGTATCGCTTTCTATATCAGAGTTAGAGGTAGAAAGAATTACACATATTATTTGCCCATCTTCGTTAATGATTTCTATTGTTCCATCACTTCTCGTGGCTGCTAAAATTTTAGAATCTGGACTCCAAGCTAAACGCCTCCATGATGGAAATGTGTCTCTCTTTGAATAAAAAATCGCGTGATTTTTTTCAAATCGACTTTCACTAGTTTTAATTTCGATTTTATGTTCTTGTAAAACTGCTAAATATTCTCCGTCTGGCGAAAGTTGCATAAGCCATTCACTCGTCACTTTGGGTCGTGCCTGTATGAGAGCGGGAGGAACAGTTGTAGAAATGGCCAGTCCTTCAAGACTACGCGCTAGCCGATGTGTAACTTGTCTAAACACACGTTTCGGTAGCTGAGAGTAAGACGGATCACCATTAGTATTTGCGAAAGAGTTAACTTGAGAATCAGAGTCTTGGTCTAACGTTGTTTCATCATCGGGTTTCCACACCGCCACAACATCTATGTCATAAAGAATACGATCTAATTGGTTTTTCTTTAACTTAGAAGAAAGCTCTGATTCGTTCATGACTTGAGGAAATAGAAACTTTCACAAGTGTTATTTTCTTTTTGATTTTTTGTTATCGATGTTTGTTATCGAATGCTTGTTGCCGATCCTATCGTGTCATATTATCTAATTTAAATAAAGAAGGGTTTAGTATTATATAATTTATATAATTCATTTAATGTGAATTTTTTTATTACAAATCAAAGTATCAATCAACTCTAGAAACACAAATGATGTATAATTATAATAATTCCATTGCAGAATAGTTATATTCTGTTAATTTCTTAATTTGGCATTATACAAAATTTTGTAAAGTAATTTATTTAATTGTTATAACAATTATAATAATTTCACTTATCTAAAAATTAAAGAAAGCTAAAGTTAATTTTGGTTATGAAAACTCTATTTAATGTACAATATTTTATTTAAATTATTGTATATACATGAAAAATTCTATTTAGTGTAGTAATATTTCTAATTGAATTTTATAATGATAATCATTATTTAATATACAGGAATGATAATAATAAAAATGACAATAAATGAATAAAATGAATTTATTAAATAAATCAATATAACATTTTCATTATTCTATTTGTTTCTTCATTAGGAAAAACACCCGATTTAATCATATGATAATAAATTTCTTTACATTTATTCCTTTTACCAACTTTAACCCAAGCACCAATTAAACTATTAAAATTTTTGATACCAGGTTTTATGTTCATATTTAACATTTTAAAAAACATTCTCTCAGCATTCTCAGGTTGTTTCAATCTGGCATAACCTTCAATTAAGATTCCAAAAGTAACATTATTAATTTGAATATTTCTTTTTATCATTTCATCTAATACTTTTAATGAAAGTGACATTTCTCCATAATGCAAAGCAAATGATTGTATGAAAATAGTAAATGAATAATTATTTGGTTTTGATTGTTCATCAAAAGTTGAATTGTCTATATAATTAATAAAATTTTTGTATACCTTGTAAGCGTAAGTTATATTTTGAGCCTTTTGTAATCTATCTAACCAAATTAAAGTATCTAAAACATGTTGAGGTGGTTTTGAAAAAGGAAGATTTTTTTCATTGTTAGAAGGATTAGGATTAGGAGGATTAGGAGAATTAGGAGGATTAGGAGGATTAGAAGGATTAAGAGGATCGGAAGGATCGGAAGGATTATAAATGTTAGACGGATTAGATAATAATGAATAATTTGTTGAAGGTAATCCAGATGTATCTTTTAATAATATACTATAAGTTGCTCCATGTGGTTTAATCCCTTCTCTTAGCATTTCTTCATAAATCTCTTTAACTTTATCTCTCCTCCGTACTTGTCCCCAAGCTTTTAATAAACAAGTATAACTATATGCATTTGGTTTAACGGTTCGGGATGATTTTAATAATTCAAATATTTCCATCGCTTTCTCGGGTTGTCCTAATAAAGCGTATCCATCAATTAATATTGAAAAAGTATAAACATCTGATGAAATTCCTCTTTTCAACATATCATTATGAATCTCTTGAGCTCGTTTCATGTCACCAAAATGTTGAGCAAATTTTGAAATGAAAATATTAAAAGCTCTGGAATCTGGATGAAAATGATTATTTTTTCCTTTGTCAATAGTGTCAAGGAATTCATTATAAATCATATTTGCTGAATGGATATCATTTGTATTAGAAAGTCTAGATTTCCATCTAATCGTTAAAGCAATAATATTTGGTTTTAATTTTTTTAATTTTTTTTTTATTTGAACATTTTTTATTGACTCTTCTGACTTTATTGACCCTTCTGACTTTATTGACTCTTCTGACTTTATTGACCCTTCTGACTTTATTGACTCTTCTGACTTTATTGACCCTTCTGACTTTATTGACTCTTCTGACTTTATTGAGCTTGCTACTAATCTTACTGGACTTTCTGAATTTGAATTATTCTTATTATCGATCTTATCATTATTATTGTTATTGTTATTGTCATTGTCATTGTCATTGTTATTGTTAATATTCATCTCAATATCATTATTCATCTTATCAATGTTATCGTAATCATAAAGTTCAGCGAAAAGTTGGTTAATTCCTGAATAATCACGTACTTCGTGATGTAAATGTATTAAACTATTTCCTACGTGTTCATTCATCTCAACTCCATTATCCATAATATAATTATACATTTTCCAGGCATTTTCATGATCTCCAACTTTAATATAACCATTAAGCATAATAGTACGAGTATAAATATCAGGTTTAAATCCCAAATTGATAACTTCTTGATAGAAACCATTAGCAGTTTTCATATCTAATTTAACAGTAGAATTATATATTATTATATTATATAAAGATAAATCTGGTTTAATATTTAAATTTTTCATTGTTTTAAATGTTTCTTCGGCTTTTCCCAATTCTTCATTTCTCACATAAAGATCTGCCAACGTATTTAATATTTTATACGTTGGTCTTTTATTTGTCTTCAACATTAAATTATAAAATCTATATGCATTTTTTAAATCATTTTGTTTAGAAAATCCTTGGATTAATATTAAATAAGTAATTTCATTAGGTCTTATTCCTAATTTCAACATTTTTTCATAATAATTTACGGCAGTTGACATTTGACCTTGGAGAGAATAAATTTGTATAATTATAGTAAATGAACATGTGTCTAATTGTATTCCATTATTTAACAAACTAATAAATAAAAGAGGTGCTTCTTTGTAATTTTTGGTTTTTTTTAAACATGCCAATGTTTTATTAATTAAAATAATATCAGGTTTGATATTTCCATTATAAATAATGTCTTTTAATATTATAGCAGCCTGTTTAGGCCATAAATTTTCTAAAAATTTTAAGATTAAATGTTTCTTGTCTTCAAAAGATATTTCAATTGAATGTTCTTTTAGTTTATTATAAAGTTGAAAAGTTTCTTCTAGTTGTGAGGAATATAATGTTGAATATTTTATTAATTGGTGTATAATATGTTGATTTTTTTGTAATATTTCAAATGCTTTTGTCATTGATATTGAGTTAATTAAATATTTAGTTAATAATTTCATGTTTTGTATTTCTTCTTCATTGAGTTCAACTTTTGTATCTTTTTCATTTTTTCTATCCTTTCCATCCTTTCCATCCTTTCCGCCATCCTTTCCATCCCTTCCGTCCTTTCCATCCTTTCCATCCATCCCATCCATCCCATCCATCCCATCCATCCCATCTTTAGCTGATGTGCCATTTATCTGATTTGTTTGGCACATTATCTCATTTTGTTGTTGAGAACAAGTATTAGTCAATCTTTGAAACTGACAATTTGTTCGATCAATAAAGAATCTACTATTAATAATATTGATTGTATAAAATTGAAAATATTTATTTTGTTTTCTAATATCAAGAAAGATTGAACGAATTCCGATCATTTTTTTTTGATTATTACGAGGATGATGATAATAAGTGGGTGTTGATATTAAAGATGGGAATGTTAATGAAGGTGATAATAATAATTCTAATGGCATTCGAAAGATTCTCATGATTCCAAATTTATTCATCAAAATAAAAAAATAAAATGAAAAATTGATATTTCATTAATTTTAAAAATTTTAAAAATTTTGATACAAAAATTTTCATCATTTTTTTTTTTTCGGCAAAATCTCACTTCGATCATTTTTATATAACCAAAAATGTATCAAAAACGATACTTTCAATACTTTTTTTTCTTCCATTCCGACATTCCATCGTATTGATAATCTATTTGACTAATCCAGTTTTGTGTAAACCGGACTCCGTATCAGTTACCAATCGAGAAGTCCAAAAATCAAAGTTGAAAAGTTGAAAGTAATATTTATAGCATTAAGAATTTTTTATATTTAAACAAATCAACCAAGAATAAATATTTTTATTATCTTTTATACAATTAAATTATAAATTTTTTGATAAATAAATAACCCTATTTAAAAAATTTGTCAAGAAAAATGCTATTTTTCAATGTATTCAAAAGCTCGCGAAAATTGAACATAAATAGTTTCCAATCTGTAGGACAACTTTACTTAGTCACTTAAAGGCAGTTAACTTTTACAAAAATGTCAAAAAACGTCACAAAGTTCTATAAACATCAAATTAATAAACAAGACGTCTAGGAAAAGTGGTTGTCGATCAATAATATATAGTCAGCTCTCTATAAATGAACCCTCCTCGGGACCTGCAAAAGGGTGCATTTATAGAGAGGGTTAGAGAGAATAAATGTTATTATGTATGGGACTTGGAGTATAGGGTACATTTAGAGATTAGAGTTGACTGTATATATATATCACGTGCTCAACTTCTTAGAAACATGGTTATAGTAAAAATTGATCAACCAATAGGAAAAATTGTAACCAGAATAATATTGAGTTTTTTTAATTAAATAATTAGATTAAAAATTATAAGTTTATAAAATATATATTAAATGAAAAATTTAAAACATATGATTTAATTGAAATAGATCTAATTTCTATAATATAAGCTACATTAGAAAATTTTTTATAATAAATGTTATTGTAATAATTTCGTTTTCAATAGTTATTGAAAGTTATCGAACTAATAACCTTCACAAATATTATGTTTATTATGATAAAATGAAAGTTATTGAAAATTATTAATATTAATAACCTCCACAGTATTAATAAAAATAAAGGTTTTTAGTGTCAATAATCTTTATAAATATTATATTTATGTTGGAAGTATTCAAAGGTTATCAGAGTGAAATACTTTGAAGGCTTACATTTAAAAAAATTTACTAATGTAATTAACAAAATTATATAAAAAAATATATTTATTAACTGACAAAAATACTATTAATGATAAAAGAAAACTGATTACAAATCGTCAAAAAATTGAAAAGACTAAATTACAAATTATCAAAAAATTAAGAAAGCTAATTACAAATTGTCAAAAATTTTTTTAAATTAATTAACAACATTCAAAAATCAATCAAAAAATCAGTTAAAAATTAACTAAAATTAATTTGAATAATTTAAATTTAATTTATTAAAAAAAAGTAGCAAATCTGATTTTTAAACAATTTGTATCAAAAAATTGTTAAAAATTATCAAAAATCAATTTAAGCCAATTCAAAAATCAAATGGTTGATTTTTAATCATTTAACCTGTATATAACACTGGTCGAAAATTTATAAAACCTACACCTATCAGGTACCAGATAGGTGTAGTATCTGTGCCTAATATCGTACATATATCGAGTACCCGATAGGTGTGAGAAAATATTTTTCAAACTTATCGGGTACCCGATATATGTAAAAAAATATTTTTCGCACCTATCGGGTACCTAATATATGTATGATATTAGGCACAGTATACCTGCCACCCAAATTCGAAATCCAAATGCTAAAATCCCAAATGCCAAAATCCCAAATCCAAAATCCCAAATCCTAAATTATAATTAGTATTTTTTACCGAAATTCCAAATCCCAAATCCCAAATACTAGTAATTTGTGCATTTTGACGTCCCAAATCCCAAATTATTTGGGATTTGGGCAACACGTATAAGGCACAGATACTACACCTATCTGGTATCTGATAAGTATAAGTTTTATAAATTTTCGATCAGTGTAATACCACCAATTAATATAATATAAAACAGATCTAATATTTACAGAAAATAATTTATAAATATAAAAATATATCAAAATCTATTTCAAAAATTATAAATATACAAAGTAAAAAATAATAATAATCTAATAAGTAATTATAATCTAAATTACAACTCCAATTAGGGATAGTAGGCACAATACGAATTGAGTCAGGAATTTAGCCAGATTTAATTTAGCTAATTGAGTCTGGAATTTAGCCACGACGCAATCAGGCACAATGGCTAAATTTTGGCACAAAGGCTAAATAATGGCACAATTTTGATTGACTGGCGCAATTATAAAATTTATTAAATAATTATTTTTAAATAATTAATTTTAGCTTTAATTTCAAATTAATTTTACGTAACTAGGAGCGATTTTCTACTATAATATTCTTATGACAGATCGAAAGATCTGGTTCTTAGCTACAATATGATATATATTTCATTTTTGTAACATTAAAATTGATCAAATTATAGCTATTTTAAAACAATATATTAAAATTTTTTTTCAAAGTAGGCGAGATCTCGTTTTATTTAAAGAATATGTTAATAAAAATACCTAAACAAATTTACATACAATAAATAAAACTAACTAAGTTTTATATTTAAAAAACTAATCGTTTGACCAACCACCTTGCCAGATAAACTGGCAAACTCATCAGAACAACCCAATAAGCTACTGTAAGAAAAAAACTTTGATTTGTTCAATTGGGATGTTGTTGTTAACACCCAAAAGTCCCCTCCTATAAAACTCAACTTAAGGAACAACATCCTTCACCGCACAAGAAAAGAAAAAAGAAAAGAAAAAATTTTTTTCCCCTACTACCCCTACACTCCTAAGAAACCCGCGTTTCACCTCCTGTCCGTTTTCGTGTCCATCGGGCTATTTTAGAAATTATAATACTCGCTATCCATTATTCTTCCAGCAATTTATATTGTTGGTGTCTATGAATTGGTGTCAATAACGGATCCAAAAATCCTTCCAGGTATCTGTAGTCCATGGTCTCGACGCCCCCTAAGGGTTTATGCGTCTCCATCTTATTACACTGGTTTATCGAAATTTACATTTCTTTCAGATCTATAGTGTATTTCGAAAGAAAAGCTATTACTATAATTTCTGAACAAAAGAAAATAAAACAACTGATCAAAACATCCAAACAACCCGTCTACTAACTCTCTTCTCAATTACAGCAACTCACACCCTGGTGACAACTAAAAAACTACACCCTTCTTCGTCCTCCCACAAATCATCACATCTCCTGCATTCCCACCGATCATCCCTTTAAGTATCACCATACCACACTTTTATATCAATGCGTCACCCCTTGATCAACAAGATCGACAATCAGGGTCAAACCGAAATTTGAAAATCCCACCCAGGGAAACCAAATAGCTCCATATTATATTTTTAAGTTTCGCATTCATCTAGATACTAACCGGGTCAAGAGGAGGAAGACTAGTTCTTAAAAAACCTGAACTTCCTATCAGGTTTTATCTCCAAGGCCTTTTCCTAGAACTTATCCACTAAGTACCATTCTGACCGGTTACCCTCCGTTGTTTATGTTTCTTTTTAAAAAAAACAGAATCAACTTCACAGCTTTAACGTTTATTACTCTCCGGTTTTATATCTCACACTGCACATACGTAGGACCCCGAGCAATCTATAAATAGGTCACATTAGAGTTTACTTAGCTATCATAGTAAAATTTTTAAAAAGTTGCTTATTTTTAATTAAAATTTAAAAATTTACTTACAAAAATTATATTTTTTCTTTCTTATTTCCTAATTTAGTATTATCTGACCTATTCATAGATTGCTCGGGGTTCTACGTACGTCTAAGTCTTATCCGGTTGACGTGAGTTCAACCTCTGACAAAGATTACTCCCTTTACAAGCACTTAAGTTTTTACTGCAGAACCATAAGTGGCGACCGAGAGAAAGAAAGAGTTACATAAAGTANTAGCTCCATATTATATTTTTAAGTTTCGCATTCATCTAGATACTAACCGGGTCAAGAGGAGGAAGACTAGTTCTTAAAAAACCTGAACTTCCTATCAGGTTTTATCTCCAAGGCCTTTTCCTAGAACTTATCCACTAAGTACCATTCTGACCGGTTACCCTCCGTTGTTTATGTTTCTTTTTAAAAAAAACAGAATCAACTTCACAGCTTTAACGTTTATTACTCTCCGGTTTTATATCTCACACTGCACATACGTAGGACCCCGAGCAATCTATAAATAGGTCACATTAGAGTTTACTTAGCTATCATAGTAAAATTTTTAAAAAGTTGCTTATTTTTAATTAAAATTTAAAAATTTACTTACAAAAATTATATTTTTTCTTTCTTATTTCCTAATTTAGTATTATCTGACCTATTCATAGATTGCTCGGGGTTCTACGTACGTCTAAGTCTTATCCGGTTGACGTGAGTTCAACCTCTGACAAAGATTACTCCCTTTACAAGCACTTAAGTTTTTACTGCAGAACCATAAGTGGCGACCGAGAGAAAGAAAGAGTTACATAAAGTACAATATATTAAAATATTAATATTGGTAAAATTAATTAATAATTTTATCTGATCAACCGTTTGTCAAGTGACCAAAATTACGTCAGCCAATCAGAAATTGCGTCTGAATTTAGCCAGAAAAAAATTAATTAGCCTTTGAACCAGAATTTAGCTGGCACAATTTAATTAACCTTTGAGCCAGAATTTAGCCAGGATTTAGCTAATGCAAAATTAATTAGCCAAAAGCGCAATTATTGAGCCAGCTTTCATATCAATTGAACCTTTCATCCTTAACTTCAATATTATACTTTTTCGAAACTCTCTTATAAGTTAAATTTTTTTTTGTTATATTTTATGTTAATAAGATTTTATACATATTGTCAAAACTAATTTGGTCTTGACTCAACTCTTAAAATTTCAATTTTTAATTGTATTTGACTTAACTAATTACGTCAATTACTAGTAAAAATCAAAATTTGCCTTGACTCAACTTCAATTTTCTTAATTTTAATTACGTCTAACTCAATTCAATAGTTTTGACAACATGTATATAAGATTTCAAATTAACAAATCTAATCTTATATGTATTATCCACTTAATATTTATTAATTATTTTTTTGACTTTTATTTAAAATATATTAAAAATTTCTTTAAATAATATTATATTCTCTTTAATACTATCTATATTTTGAGTAATTTTATTATGTAAAGTTATTGATTCTATAATTTTATATTGAAAGAAATAATATTTCATACCTAACTAATCTTATATTTTACTTATGTCCATTTTTTTATAGAATTATATTAATTATAATCTATTTAATTTTGAAATATATATACATATATATCAATTTAAGATAATTAATTTCAATTTGAAAAATTATTTTTTATAATATATATAACCTAAAGAATTATCCTGACACTCAGATAGTACTAAACTATTTCTTGAAATCGCACTTAGAGATAATTTTACTATTTTTGACAGGTAAGTAGCTAGTTTGCATTAATACTATAATTTATATATGTCGTCAAAACTAATTTGACCTTGAATCAACTCTTAAAATTTCAATTTTTAATTACGTCTGACTCAACTAATTGCGTTAATCACTAATAAAAATCAAAATTTGCCTTGATTCAACTCTAATTTTTCTCAATTTTAATTGTGTCTGACTCAATTCAATAGTTTTGACGACATGTATACTATAATTTAATTTAGCAATAATTTAGATTATAGGTCTGTAAAATCTAATTAATAAATAATCATAATGTTTTTAAAAAAAAAATAATCTAAAGAATTATTTTTAAACTATCTAACTTACTATAGTATTTAATCATGTTAGTTATTATAATAAAAATTATTGAAAAATACAATCTTAACTTCAAGATAAATTTATTTGAATTTAGTCAATATTAGAAATAATAGGTATAATACGAATTGAATCAGGAATTTAATTAATTAAGTTTAAAATTTAGTTACAGTACAATTTGACATAATAGTTAAATAGGTTAAATAATAGTGCAATTCTAATTACCTAACGTAATTATAAAATTTATTAAATAATTATTTTTAAATTTTTAAAAATAATTAATTTTATCTTTAATTTCAAATCAATTTTACGTAACCAAGAATAATTTTCTATTATAATATCACTAGTCGAAATGAGGCAAATCGGCTATATCAAAATTCGGCCGACTTTCGGCTGATTGCCAAAAAAAATCAGCCTAAATTCGGCCATTAATAAATTTCAGCCAAAATTCGGAAATTCTGAATTTTGGTCGAAACTTAAAAATCAACTTTAAGTTAAGTTTCGACCAAAATTTGGAATTTCCGAATTCGTGCTGAAATTTGGTACAATATTTTGATACGCTGTTTTGTTGTCGAAATGGACATTTCGGAAATATAGAATTTCGGAACAATTCTGCCTAAATTCAGCTTATCCATTTCGAAAATATGATATTTCGGCTTATTAATAAAATTCGCCAAAAATTCGGAATTTATTAAAAGAATTCTTGTTTCTTGCCGATTATTAGACATTTAGGAATTATATATAAAATAAGCATATTTCATTCACAATATTGTAAGCGAAATAAGGCAAATCGGCAATATCANGAATTTCAGATTTTAGTTTCAACCAAAATTCGGAATTTCCGAATTCGTGCTGAAATTTATACAATATTTTGATGCTGTCAAAATGTCAATTTCGGAAATATACTCTTTCCGCAAAAATTTATCTTAAATTCGACCGTTAATAAATTTTAGCCAAAATTCGGAATTTCAGATTTTAGTTTCAACCAAAATTCAGAATTTCCGAATTCGTGCTGAAATTTATACAATATTTTGATGCTGTCAAAATGTCAATTTCGGAAATATACTCTTTCCGCAAAAATTTATCTTAAATTCGACCGTTAATAAATTTTAGCCAAAATTTAGAAAATTTAATAAAATCTTTATCATTTCGGAAAAAAAATTACTGAATTCGGATGATTTTAATGCAAAATTTCTGATTTATCATTTATTTCTGATTTATTTCTGAATTTATGAAAATTTTAATAAAATTACATAATTCTAATCATTTCGGAATAAAATAAGAAAGATAATTTTTAGCGTAAATTATATTTTCTATTTATTGGATTTACTGCCAAATACTCTTTAGCATTTTTACGATCTGAAATTTTATACTTAACCGGCACAAATCGTCCAAGAATATGATGGACTGGAATAATACAATCTCGGCTTTTAGGATAAAATTCAGTATCCCACAATTCGACATTACACATTTGTTCTTGATTTATGCCGAAATAGAATCGATTCTTGATTTTTTTGTACCAACGAACATATGCCAGATAATGATTTTCCATATTTATTCTATTTGTACTTATTTCATGAACAAAAAAGAACTGAATTTGACCCGGATAAATATCAATACTATCATCTTCAGATGCAAATTTAGCTAGAATATATGAGCTTTTTTGGTGTCTAGGTGAAAATGTTGAACCAAATATTTCGGAACCAATTCGGCAGCGACAATATTTGTTTATTTTTAATGGAATTATTATTGAATTTAAAGAATCGGTTTCAAATGGCTTCCGAAATTTCAAGTTTTCATATGTATCATTATAATAAGCAATCATTAGATCTAAAATTCCATCTGCCGAAAGTGGAATATTTTCTGAAAATGGTTTCAACATTTCACCCGGAAATGGTTCTTTTCCAGAAATAGTTGATTCTTGAATTGTTTTCGAATACATCCAGAATCTTCTCATTTCATCATGACCAAATTGATCCATTTCTGAAAGAGATCCGACGGATTGACGAGTATTAAGAATTTCTAGGCCTTTTGTATTATTTTCAGTATATATCATCTCATTTATTCTATTGTCATTGATTAATCGACGCATTAGCTCTGGTTCGATTTGCCGATGACTATTGGGCAGCGAACCTAATAATCAAAAAATCAGAAAATAATAATCAAAAAATAATAAT